>JAAGNO010027940.1:33531-43957 GCA_033439905.1 Ceryle rudis
CCAAGCCCCCCGTGGAGCTGTGGTGCTGAGGGCCAGGGGTCAGTGGTGCCCTGGCAGTGCTGGGGAGTGGTTGGACTTGATGGTCTTCAAGGTCTTTTCCAACCAAAACCGTTCTGTGAATCTGTGATTGATTCTGAGATTCTCTGATTCTGAGGAGATTCTGTGATTCTATTCCTGCGTGTTTCAGAAGCCGGAGAAAAGTGAGTTGCTCTTGCTAAGCGTGTGCGTGGGGCTGCGCCTGTGGCAAGGCAGCACATCCTGGGGAACACCTCGGTCCTGGGGAGCTCCAAACAGCTTTGCCTCGTGGCATCGGGGTGGTCGGTGCTCAAGGTCCTGGCTACAAAATGGGCTATAGCTCTGTTAATGAAGTTGCGTTGATTAGGGTTTAATTAATCATTCAGCCCCTGCACCTCCTGCGGACACGGTGCCAGTTCAGGAGCTCAAATCCAGTGCTGGCTGAGCAAAAAAAAAGTGTGTGAGCTGAGTATCTGATCCCAACTCCGTCACTTTCGGATCCCGTCACCTACATTCGGCAGCAGATTTAAAGGGCTTCCAAGACTTGTGTGTTGCTGTGCTTGGAGGAGAGCTGATACCATCTGAGACCACAATTAGTTGTTCTCCTTTGTCATACAGCGTGCAGCAGATGGGCCCCTTTCTCCACGGGGGATGACTAAAGGATGGCATCTGGTGCTCTACTGTATCGCCAGCGTAAAGCAAAGGAGAAAAGATCCCCTTCAAAGTATTTTCATGCCAAGGTGCTGCTTTCCTGCCGACTGTCAAACCCACCCCATTCGGGTTCTTGGGGGATGCTGAGATTGCTGGGGAATGTTGGGGTGGGTTTTCTTCCAGTAAAGCCTCAGCTGGTCCCTGCAGATCCCTCTGTCACCTGCTGCAGCCTCACACCTGAGGTGGGTGTCATCCTCTCCTCAGCTCGGACCCGCTGGGCGCAGCGATGGTGCCTGTAGCTCCGAGCTGCTCAGCAGCTCTTGCCACAAGCAGCTCGAGCAGCAGCCTGGGTTGAGGCAGATTTGGGGAATGCCAGAGCTCGTGTCCCTCAGCGAGCAGCCTGGGCACCCATGGGCAATGCCACCTCTGGTGTCTGTAGCACCCCAGTTCCTTCCAGGTGCACCCCAGAACACAGAGGTGCTGAGCAGACCAAGCAGATCTGCTGTGGATGAAGATCACTGCAAAGTTGTCCGTCTTGTTGGCACTTGTGAGCAAGAGATGATGCTCAAAGAAGCAGAGGAAGGGATTTGGTGGTCCCTGGCTGCTGGGGGAAGCGGAGACAAACGGGTTTACCATCACATGGAGACCCCCGTGTGCAGACAGGGTCTGAGCTGTCCTCAGGTTGTGCAAGAAAGACCTTGAGCTTCCATCTCACCATGAGGAGGACCCGTGTCTTGTCCAGGAGATGGCAGCCGTGGGGCTGCTGTGCCATGCTTCCAGCTGGTCCCATAAAGCCTGCATCAGCCAGTTAGAGACAGGAGTAACTGGGAGCCCACATAGTGCTCATAGATGCAGCAAGCAAAGTGCTGCGAGAAGCAGAGCACCTCTGGGTTCCCACACGGGAACTGTTCCTGGCAAAATTGTTCCTCAAGAAGGAACCACTTTGGCCTGGCTGAGTTAAGAGCTTGTCCAGCCCCACAGGGCAGGGCCACCCTCTGAAGAGTGGCATCTTCCCCAAAGCTTCCAGGTTTCATGCCCCTCTAAAGCAGACTGTTCTCACCACAAGACAGAACCATCCCAGCATCTCCTCTTTCTCGTCCTGGCTGCAATTTAAGACCTTTATGGGTTTTGAACATCCAAGTGGTTCACAAGTCAAAGCCCCAGGGAGTTTTATCAGCACCCCAGCATTGCCAGCTGGTGCACAAGGTGAACACCTTCTCACGGGGTGCTTTGGAGAGCTGGAGCTCAGCTCTCACGGGAGATCTCACGGGGCAGATCCAACAGCTCCAAACAGCTCACACTGTGGTGGTTTTGTCATAGTCACCCCAGGTCCAGGCCTGAAGGATTCACGGGGTCAATATTCATCCAGCAGCATCTGCCACCTGCCTCCACTTCATGGGTCATCTCTTTTCTCCTCCCTTTCCCACCAAAAGAGCCCCCAGAACCAGCACCATAGAGCTTTGCCACAAAGTCCCAGGCCCGTAGTCCACCACCACATGTTTACGTGTTTATTTTAGGACGTGATTAATGTTACTACATATTTTTTTTTGTGCAGGCAGCCTGCTTTGCCAGCACAAAACGTTCCGCGTTGGGAGCAAAGCACAGCAAATTGGACGCTGCTTTAAAACACGGAGAAGGAGGGGGCAGGGGATGCTATTTTCTGCTCTCTAGCAAAGAGCAGCACAGAGGGTTGAGGGAAGAGGGATGGGGAGGGGCTGCCAAGCTGCAGGCACAGGGGGAGCAAGCAAGATTTGGCCATGGAGGGCAGAGATTGACTGGTTTTCCTCCAGCATGTTCTGGGCTCTGAATTAAGGGTTTTTTCTGGTGGATGGTGGAGTTCTGCTTGTCTTTGCGTTGAGGTGGTAACAGCGGAAGGGTGTGCAAAGGGGGATAAGGGGAAGGGGTTCCTCATCATCACAGGGTGCTGGGAGAGTGGATAACCTGTATCTAGCTCCACAGGCCTCTCCCTCAGAAAAGAACATGATCGACTTGCCTGCCTTCTCCAAGGCTGCAGTGAGGTAGTGGTCTGAGCCCAGCACTGATCTGATCAGAGTCATCCCTCCCCAGGGAGCATGAAGGTTTGGAGGCTTCTCTTGGCACCCGTATGCATTTTCATTGGCATTTTTCACCTTCTGCAGCAGTCTCTAGGTGCTGAACTGTTCATGGTCCTTTCCATAAGCTTCCCAAGTCCCTGGCACCTCTCTGAGGGTTGTGGTCTGCTGCTTTGTTTCAATAAGAAAAGTGCCTGAAGAAGGGAACAGGTCAGATGTGCAGCTTTGCTCACACTGGAGCAACCACAACCATTGCCAGGACATCTCTGCCGCACCTCTCTGCTCCTCACTGTCACCAGTGCTGTCTGCATTGTCCCCACATAGAGTAAGCTGGAGATGGGAGCTGTCAACACACAGTGCCAGTGGCCCCATAGAATCATAGAATGGTTTGGGTTGGAAGGGACCTTTAAAGGTCATCTAATCCAACACCCATGTTTGCTCTCACCCAAGTCAGAGCGGATTTGCAGGTTGGAGCCTCAGTCCCTGTGTATGGGCAGGATTTTCCCGATGGTGCAGGAAAAACCATGGAGCTGGTCTTGGCGAACCTCTGGTGTTGCACATCTCTGATTGCACCATCCTGCCACAGCTCTGCTCCCGGACGTGCTGCTTTGGAGGGATGCAGCAGAGCAAGAGAAGATTGCCAAAGGCTCTCACTTGGCCAAAGCCGTGTTGCAGCAGCACCGCTTGGTCACCCTCCTTCAAAACGTCATTAAAGGGGTGCTCGGGGTGGGGGGTTCCCCTGTGGCAAGAGGATGGAGCTGCTGTGCCCAGCACCCCGCTACCGGTCCTCCCCCGGTCCCCTGACACCCCACTCCTCCCTCTCTTGCAGCTGACGTACCTGCCTCCGCCGTGGGGTGAATGTCGCTCGTCAGATATGGGCTTAGACTTCTTTCCCGTTTACAGCATCACGGCTTGCAGGATCGACTGCGAGACCCGCTACATTGTGGAAAACTGCAACTGCAGAATGGTTCACATGCCAGGTCGGTGTGCTTGGGGGGTGGGACCCCCCCCATCCACCCAGACGGGGATGTTAAGGGAGATGGAAAAGGACCAGGAGCTGGGGAAAAAAAAAAAAAAAAAGAAATGCTGAGAGAACTGGGGCTGTTTAATCTAGAGAAGAGACGGCTGAGAGGGGATCTTATGAATGTCTATAAATATCAGAGGGCTGGGTGTCAAGTGGAAGGGGCCAGGCTCTTGTCAGTGGTACCCTACTGGGTAGGACAAGGATGAATGGGTACAGGCTAGAACATTGAAAGTTGCACCTCAACAGGAGGAAAAAACTTCTTCGGTGTGAGGGTGCCAGAGCCTGGCCCAGGCTGCCCAGAGAGGCTGTGGAGTCTCCTGCTCTGGAGACTTTCCAACCCCCCCTGGCTCTGTTCCTGTGTGGGCTGCCCTGGGTGACCCTGCTCTGGCAGGGGGCTTGGACTCGATGATCTCCAGAGGTCCCTTCCCACCCCATCATTCTATTGAGTCTACAAAAACCTTTCCCTAAGGAGAGCAGCATGGTAACAGCCTTTGCAAAATGCCCTGCAATAGGGGTGAGAGGTGGCAGAGGGACACGGGGCTGACTGCCCCTTGTTTAGCCCCAGTGAACCCCCCTGGGTGGTGGTACCTGTAGCACCCTCCTCAGTTTGCAAGGAAAGGCGGAGGTGGAGTAGACGCTGTGGTAACTCTACTGCCCATCCCCAGCACGGAGTCACTTCGCTCAAGGAAGGTCCTTGTGCTCCAGTGGTCCCCAGGTCCCCTTTGGCAGTGGTGGCCGGTGCCCACTGATGGATGTGTCCTTTCCACGCAGGGGATGCTCCCTTCTGTACCCCGGAGCAGTATAAGGAGTGTGCAGAGCCTGCGCTCGGTGAGTACCAGGACACATCCCTGGGTACCATGGGGGTCCCAGCCTGGAGGGACTTCCAACAGCCTGCATCCTCCTGGCTGGCAAGACTGGGGTGATCTAGAGTAGCTGCAGCCCAGAGATGGGTTTTGATGTGATCCAACGTGTTGGGAAAGGCTGGGTGCATCCTGGGTTAAAGTTTCTTCTGGGTCTTCATGGGGCATGGGTCTCTGTCAGGGCAGAAACCCTCAGGATAACGGGCACCCCAGGATATGTAGGAAGGGAGCACCTCTGGGTCTGGTTTTGGGATGGAGGGACCCATTCTAGGTCTGGATTTAGGAGACTCGATCACCACATGTTCTCCGATAAGATGCTGGAAGCAGAGTGCACCCTCCAGCAAAAGGCCTCTCTCTGAGATGGTGGAGAAGGCCATGCAATGAAGTGGGAGAGCAATGGCTGGGACTGGGTTTCCTGCAGCTCTTCTGAGATGTGACTCCTTGGCCCCCTTCTCCCACATCTGTTGTGTGTTCCTGGCTCCTTGAGAGCTGACTCTGTGACCTTCTCCAGGTTTGCTTGCAGAAAAGGACAGCAATTACTGCATCTGCAGGACACCCTGTAACCTGACCAGATACAACAAAGAGCTCTCCATGGTCAAGATCCCCAGCAAGACCTCGGCCAAGTACCTGGAGAAGAAGTTCAACAAGTCAGAAAAATATATCTCGTGAGTGTTGCAGGAAGAACAGATCTCCTTTGGTTTATGGGGGTGAAGTGTCTGTAAAGCTCTACTGGCTGTTTAAACCAGCCTGTGCTAAGGCCAGACTTTGCCAGTGCCTCCACCACCAAACAGAGGTATGTCCTCCAGGGAGGGTACAACCCTTGAAGAGATGAAGTGTATGTTGCTTTCTTCTCAGCAGATGTGTTCCCACACAGCTGTGTGTTCCTTCCCTGGTCTTGTCTTCATGAGCATACTCCATACACAGCATAAAAGTGCCAAAACTACTTCTTTAGAGGGGAAAGCCCAGTCTTGCTGGCCCTGTCCGAGATATGGCTGCTCTCTACCTAAGTCTGGGCTGTGGACCTCAGGCAGCTGCTGTCTTGGACCTGTCCCAGCCCTGGGAACATTATTGCCTTGTGGAGGCAGCGAGAGTTATTCCATAAGAAGCATCCTTTGGAATCTTGCTGTTACCATCAAAGAGACATCCCGAGGTCAGATCCTGAGACATCCTGGGGAAACATTTTCCACCTTCTGCTGAGGCTGCCAGAGTCCTTACGGTGCCCTATGGTCTTGGACTTCAGGAGGTCCAAGTGTCTGTGGGTTGCTGAGGACCCCAGAAAGAGAACAGTCAGGGCAGAGAGGGGAATAAAGCCCCAAAGTCACATTTTTTCTTGTCCCACAGCCCACGAGGCTGCTGGTGGCTGATGAGCTGATGCTGTTTCTCTTCTTTCTACAGAGAGAATATTCTTGTGCTGGACATATTTTTTGAAGCACTCAACTATGAGACAATTGAGCAGAAGAAAGCCTATGAAGTGGCAGCCTTGCTTGGTAAGGAGAAACCCGGGTTGTGGTTTGGAGCCTGTGTGAGCCTGTGCTGGGTCCACATGCGCTTACGGGGCAGGCAGGTGCTGTGGGTGGGTGCATGGCTCATGTGCGTTGCCCTGAAAACCCCAACAAGGTCCAGCCACCTTCCTGGCCAGCATGTGTTCAACCCCATCTCTTGTGTTCCTTCCAACACCAATGTCCCAAGGACCGCAGCTACTCCATGTGTCACCTGTGGAAGGTTAACGTGAGATGCTCTGTCTCTTTGAAATCCCGAGGCCAAGCAGGTGATGGATGCTCTTTAAGGTGCTCCCCATGCTGGAAGGGCAGCGTGTGGAGGAGGACAGTTCTTAAAACCATCTACCCATCACCTCTTAGATGCTCCAAATCCATCCTCCTAACCAGCCAGGCCCCTGAGCTTTTTGCTTTTGCAGCTTGATGGAGAAGGTGGAGGAGGTTTTGGGTGCTTGGGACCAGTTGGATTTGGAGGTGTTCAGTCAGGAGAAGCAAGCATGCTCCGTGCCCACGCTCAGCCTTGCAGCCCCCTGCCATGTGCCCCCCCAAGGCCCCAGATTCCTCCTGGGAGTGATCAGCACCTTTGTCTGAGGGCTGTATCTGGGTCATCCCACAGGGCTGGGCATCCCAAGCCAGCCCTGGGATGGGGACAGTGTGGGGAGCAGAGCACTCCATGTCCCATTGGGTGCCCCCAGGTCACCGCACAGTGGTAGCTCTGCAAAGCTACAGGCTGTGAGCCCTTCTGCAGTTGTGCGTTCCCCGGGAGAGCTACAGTGAGGAAGAGGAAGCTGGTGATGGAGCCTCTTTGACACAAACCTCCTTATCTGCAACGACCTTGCGTGACCTTCGTTCCCAGGGCACTGTGGGCTTTGGGCATGGTCTCATCTTCCCCCAGGTCCTCAGCACCTTTGGAACCAGCACTTTGGCCCCCAAGCACCATTTTTCCCTCTTCTGTCTCTGTCTCATGGTCACCCCCAGCAAAGGTCCCATAGCCCCACCATCTGCAGATGCCCTTGCTCTGGGGAGCAACACAAGTGAACCATGATGGGTTTGCAGCAAAATCCAAGCTTTCCTGAAGCACACGGTTTGGCTTAGGCAACCCTCTCATATCAGCAGTTGCCTTCCCAGCAGATTCCTGGAAGTCTCCTCTCCCCATGGTGCTTCCTCCACAGCCCTTACCCAGCCCTGGGGGACCCAAGCAGACACAGCCTTGAGGTGGTCCCCTAAAAGTTCAAACCATCTCCCTTTCCTCTTGTTGGCAGGTTTGGGTTGGTTTTTTTTGCAGCTCCAGGGGATGTTATCTAATTCTTCTCCAGCATCTTTCTCCTTTCCCCACCCAGTTTGGGAATTGGCCTTTGGGATCGCTGGGATGAAGCCTGCTGTCTAACTGACAGATGGCCTCCTCTGATGCCAGCATGTCCTGTTGTAGCCCCAGCACGGCCTCCTTAGCAGGAGAAATGCTTTGATGGCTGGCAACGTCCTACCCGGGATGCTTCTCATGGTGTTCCTGAGGGTCACTCCTTGCATTGCCCCACCATCCGGGGATGGCAGCACCCAGGGTGGCTGCTCTCTGGTTGCACAGGGGCCTGGAAGAGCATTTACCCGAGGGAGGAAGACCAGCCATGTGTTGTTCTCTCTCGTAGGTGACATTGGAGGACAGATGGGGCTGTTTATCGGTGCTAGCATCCTCACCATCCTCGAGCTCTTCGATTATATATATGAGGTAAGACCCTTGCCCTGCACCTCAGTCGGGGGGTGGGTTTGCCAACCTTGATGCCAGGCTGGGGTGGTCACAGCCCAGTAGCCTCCATACTCAATGTGCCCACATGGATTATTAATTTTAATAACGATACTATATAATTAAGTCTCCACAATAGTGCTGTGCAGTCAGTAGCACGGTGTGGGGGTCCCTGCTCTAACCAGGGCTCTTCACGGTGGTGGGGCTGGTGTGTGGCCGCGGCACAGGGTAGCCCGCTTCTCTTGGCACCCTGCCTCCACTAACGAGGTTTGCTTCTGGCTTGAGCTAATTAAGCACCACCTTCATGAGGCTGTGCTGCTGCTTCCCACCCTGAAGCTTACACTGGCTGGGGGACCTGCTGCTGCACCCTCCTGTCCCCATCCTTAGCTGGGCTTCTCCCAGCACCACCATCCTATAATAAAACCACCTTTAATTGATGTCCCAGTCCAGCCATCGGGTGGGAGAAGCAGCAAGACCAGACCTTGTACTGCTGCCCAGGGGGTGGAAAAAACCCCAGTCCCTGTTACCTGCAGCTCTGCCAGCAGCCCTGGAGCAAGGAGCTTTCTGGGAAGCACCAAGATGAGCTCCAGCATTGTCCTGTGGCTTTGCAGGGCCAAGAGCAGCTGCTCCAGAGAAAAGTGTGAGCCCTCTTTAATGGGAATTCCTGCAATAAGCACTTTGGGGGACATGTTGCTTTCTGGAAGCCCTCCCTCCTCCTGCCCTCCAGCAGCAGAGTAACAACCCTTGTGTGTTTTTAATCTTTTTTTTTTGCCTGAGCACGTTCCCCCTGTGAAAGCCGATGTCTGAGCCCAGCCCCTCCCGGGGGATTTCAGCTTTGCCATGACATGGTGCCAGCATGGGCCTCGGTGCTCCCGTGCCTGTGGGCATCATCCCTCCAGCATCCTCCACCGCTGCCCCTGCGAGCGCAGAGGCAGATTCCAGCCTCTCTCTGCACCCTCCTGCCATTTGGACTTTTTTCCCCACCATTTTTCACCTAAATGGTCCAAAATAACCCTCCCCTGGAGCATCCTTCCCCCCCGTCCTTGATTTTCCCTTCCAGTCTTAATCGCCTTGTTGCAGCAGGCTTCGTGTTGGGGGTCAGGCTCATGGGGTTTGTTTATAAAAGGGAAAATTGAGGCAGGGAGAGGGGCTGCAGCTGGATACCAGCTGCTGAGGAGCACCCAGGTGGCACCAGATAGCCCCAGGGACCCAAGTGTGCAAGTGCATGTCCCATTTTATAGCTGGAAAGAACGAGTTGGTGGCTTGGGGCAGTGCAAGGAGGATGCAAACACCTATAGGGACAGGCAGTGCCCAGCAGATCTGGCACATCCCAGCCCAAGGTCCTTTGACCTGGTGCCTGAGAAGGTTCCTCCCGCCGTTTCAGCTCATCTCCTCATTGCTTGGTGATTCCAACACTGTGACTTTGGGCCCCTTGCACCCAAATGCATCTCAGACCTGCTTCGTCCAGCGTTCTCATAGCCCCGTCTCGGCCCCGTATCAATGGGACATGGGATTTTTAGTCCCATGGGATATTGCAGCTTGGGGTGGGGGTCGTCAGTGGCTGTTGAATGAACATGTCCCAAGCCAGGCGAGTGCACAGGGATGTCACCCAACCAAGGTCTCTGCTCCACACCCACCAGGTGTCTGGAAAAGACCCGCTTCGTGTTAGGAAAGTCGAGACGCTGGCGTTGCGTTGTGAGACGGTCGCTCCCCAGCGCAGTCCCTTCCAGGCAGCTGCGAGCACTTGGGGACATTATCCCGCAGTAAAATGTATTGAAAATTACAAGCAGAAAGCTCCTAACAGCTCTCAAGTGCAAAGGAAGCCTGCTCACAGTGTCTGTCTGGGGCCAAATGCACACAGTGCTTCATTAAAATCGCCTCTGCCCGGCTTTCTCGGGCTTTGTTCCTAAGAACCTAATAAGGAACCTCACAAGCTTGGGATTTTCCTTCTCTGTTTTACTCCTTTGTTTGACATCTGCTTCTAAAACTTGGCAAACAGTTTCTTCTTGCTGCTTTGGTTTTCTTTTATTTTTACTTTTTTTTTTTCCCATCTAGTAGTGGATAGTAAATTCTCCATGGGACAGCAATGGGCCCTTGTGGCCAAGAAGGCCAATGGTGACCTGGGCTGCACTGAGAAAACTGTGTCCAGCCAGTATAGGGAGGTTCTCCTGCCCCTCTACTCTGCCCTGGTGAGACCACACCTGGAAATCTGTATCCAAGTTTGGGCTGTATCCATGATTTAGGCTCCCCCAATTCAAGAGAGATGGGGATCTACTGGAGAGAGTCCAACAGAGGCTGAAAGGAGGATGAAGGGACTTGAACATCTCCCCTGTGAAGAAAGGATGAGAGCCCTGGGGCTATTTAGTCTTGAGAAGGCTGAGAGGGGATCTTATGAATGGCTATAAATATCTGCAGGGTGGGTGCTGAGTGGAAGGGGCCAGGCTCTTTTCCGTGGTGCCCAGTAATAGGACAAGGAATGATGGGCACAAACTGGAACACAGGAAAATTCTTTGCTGTGAGAGTGCCAGAGCCTGGCCCAGGCTGCCCAGAGAGGCTGTGGAGTCTCCTGCTCTGGAGACTTTCCAACCCCC
>JAAGNO010027942.1:0-40521 GCA_033439905.1 Ceryle rudis
GGCGGGGCTGGAGGAAGCGGGCAGGGCCCCCCCGGGTTTCGGCGCCCGGGGCCGGCGGGAGGCTCCTGTCAGGGCGGCGTGGGGCCCGGGGAGCTGCGGGGGGGATGCTCTGACCGGCGCCGCCGCGCTGCCGGGGTTGGTTCTGGGCTGCCCAGGCGCCGTTTGGGTCAGGCTTTTTGTCGTTTCCTCCTCTGCTTTCTCCTATTTTCCCCCCACTTCTTTTTTCCTTCTTCTTTTTTTTTTTTTTTTGGTATTTTTTGGTATTTTTTTCTCCTTTTCCTTTCCCGCACTCCTGCCATCCTTTCCATGTAGCAAAGCATCAGCAAAGCCAGGGCGCTGCAACGCTTTGGGGCCTACACGCAATGATTAATTGCAACTTCTCCAACTTTCCTCTTCTGGTGTTTGTGTAAGATCAGAAAAGATGAGTCCGTGGGCAAATGTCAGAGGGAACTTGCTCATTTTTTCCTCTTCCTTGCAAAGCTCTCCCCTCTGCCGGGGGTGCTCACCTAGAGCCAGAGCCCAGGGGAAGCAGCTGAGATCTCTTCTGCTCTCACAAGGAAACGCTCAAGCACGGATCATATTGTCTCTCTGTGCTTCTGGAGTCGTGTCTGGTTCTCAGTTGTCACTTTAGATGGTTGAATGCCTCCGTTTTTCTGTGTAGTGGGAGTAGTATGTTTAAAGATTCAATTAGTGTTTTGCAAATCAAGCAGTGAAGTTATTTAGTTTAATTATGTTGCATTTAATTAGCTGAGAAAAATCAATGCTGTTTTGTATTTTTTATTGTAAGGAATAGCTAGGCAGTTTCCTACTGGGGGACGCAGGGTATCAATCAGAGCCGGGATGCGCAAAGTACAGCGTTCAGGTTTTCCACCAGCTCAGGAAAGATTCCCATTTCAAAGGAGTTTTTATTATTCAATCCTGGGTTTGTTCTGGCTTCTGCACTGCACTGTATCCAAATCTGTTCTCCTGTGATACGGGTTCTGGAGCAGCCTCCAGGGATAAGCAGACTGGCTGCCTGGCAGCCGGCTTGTAAGTGCAGTCCGTAGGCATGTTTCCAGCTCTTCGCGCTAAGTTACCGTCTAACAAGTGCGCATCGCATCACGGGACAAATGTTATTCTAGAAATATCATAGGTTAATCTGATGCTCGATCCCTTCCGTAGTATCGCAACATAACGCTTGGCTTTGGGATTCTGCTGTGTCTTTTCAACGCTTACCGGCATATCGCTGCCGCTGTTTGTCTGGGAAGCGGGGAGCTGAGTAAAGAAGGTGTTAGCAGCATAGATAGACCTGGGGCTGGCTCTCAAATAAATGCCACTTGTTTATGCTAGAGGTGAATTTGGCTTGGGATTTTAGTAAATGCTGATAACGCTGTAGACGATAATTACGGATGTATAAATAAGTGATCACGTTTTGTTTATTCGCGTGCAGTAAATAACCCTGTGAGAATAGTAAATATAACTCCACACCAGCGAAGCAGCGTGAAGAGTTCAAACGCGGGAAGATGACTCTGTAGACACACACAAACGCAGTGCGGTTCCATAAACAATAGAACAGAAAGGCCAAAAAAAAACCCAAAAAAACCCATACAAAACTCAATACGCGGCGCAACCTAGAGACCCGACCTTGCAACACGCTGAACTCCCAGTGAAGAACTCAAGACATCATGCAGGATCCATCCCCAGGTCAGTGCCGTAAACGTACGGTTTGGAAGGTGCGATGGGTGAAGCCTTGATTCGGAGGCGTTCTTTCTAGTGGGTGTGTGTTGTAGTGATGATTTGCTGAACAAGAGAGACTGTAAATCTGAGTAATTGTTCTCTTTCAACTGTTCGTACTTTAATTTATTAAGAAGGGTGTTTAAAAAAAGAAATTAAAAAAAAAAAAAAAATCCAGTTCAAATATAACCTGAAGGGGAAGAGACTGGGAAGGGGAGGGAGGGAGGGAGGGAGGGCTGGAAGCCAGCTGTTTCAGTGCAGTGCAGTCTTCATCACTGTTCCTGAGCGTTTGAACTTCTGACTGACACAAACAGTTTGGTTAACGGCGTCACCGAATAAACACAGCCTGTAATACTGTAGTAATTCTGGGGTAATATTTGTCAAAATGTATACAGTAGCAGAACAAAGGATGGAGTCGTGAAACAAACGCCACGAGGCCTAAGGTCCGTGTATTTGTGTATGTTTGAATTTGGGTTTTTTCCTCATGGGAACGGAAATACATAGAAACCCCATTATGCTGTAAATAAAACAGGCTATTGCCTGATAACGAGCCATCTTGGCAAACTTGGGAATGGGCTTGGGCTTTGGTTTGACCCTCATGTCCGTCTAGTCAGGCTGCTGGGAAAAACAGTCTTACTGTACAGGGTTAGATCCCCAGAGGTCTTACATGCATCTGCTCCCTGGATCCTTAAATGAAACACCTTGTTGGCACTTAATAAAAACCAATAATGAATGATTTGAGATAACAGCTACCATCCTGTCCACCAAGGGAGAGCAGACAAGGCTCCCTCTGGAGCCTCTCAGTACTGTTGTTTAGTCAACAGAAGGGTCACTGTAAAGCAATTCACAGCAAAACGGGGACCGTCTGGTGATGTTGAATGAGTCGGTGTATTTTGTGTTCACTACCATTAGCCCCCTTGTTTTGTTCGTCTCCAGCCAGGAGACTTCCAGCTACTTTTTCAAAGCGGAACCCTCATCAACTTGGAGGAGAAGGAACAGCATCCAGCGTTGGTTTTCCTTTACTCTAGAATTGTTGACTTTTCATCTTCACTTTCAGAAAATATTTCCTCTCACCCGAGTTAGTCTTGTAGTTTTGATTTAAAATCCAAAATAGGGATGCCAAGAAAGAGTGGAGAAGGTCACAGATTTTGCTTGGATTTCCTGTTACCATGGCAACACACGAATTCCTATATTTATTTACCTGATGGATTAAGTGCTCCAGGCAGTTGAACTATTCTGCATCAATTCAGGGAGAGTAAGGGAGCAGTCAGACACTATCAAGTCTAACCCAAAAGCTCTTCCATGAGGCAGGTCCGTTCAAGAATGCCCTTTATAAAACCAAAGAACATATGGGTACCATACTTTGAGGGTTTATTCTACTTGCTGCTTTCAATCTTATTCTTGTAATTTCTTGCAGGGTTTTCATATCCCATGTAAACTTGCTTCTTCAATAGCTGTCCGTTAAAAGGTTGTTTGAGATAACTGTTCCAAGCATCAGCTACCTGGAGTGCAGTCAGTTTTCTCTACTCTGCTTGGGACTCAACTGGGTGTATTTATTCCTTTTCATTTTCATTTATGAAAATGCTGTTGTCTTCACCTTTTACTCAAAAGCATTTCCCTGATAAGCAAATTTACCTCTGACTTCCCATCCTTTAAAATATTAAAGGTGGTAGAAACATCCAGGGGTAATCCCAGGAGAACTCAGTTCTTAAGGAGAAGGGCAAATAAAAGGAACAATTCCGGAAGCCAGATTAAGTTCCTATAAAGATGGGAATAATGTTTGTCCAGAATATTCCACACCAATTTACATGGTTCTGAACTGTGCATCTGTGAATGTTTCTGTATTAACATGTTTCCCAGGGATCTTATTGAGCAGAATGTATTTTGAATTGCCATCATTTTTTGGATCATTCTGGGGTAAATATCCTACATATTTTTTTTACACCCGTACATTTCTCTGCAGTTTCTTTTTGTCTAAGCTCTGCTTAGGTGAGTTACTAGGAAGAATTCTTTCTTGGTTCAGTTGTCAGTATAAATGAGGGCTTTCAAGTTAGAAGTTTTACAGTTGACTGCTGGAAGTGCTGCTTCACTGGCTGTTTTCAAATGAAGTAAAAATTCTCAGTGAAACGTCTTGTCCTGAAAATTAAATCTGAAAATTAAATTCTTCTAAAGACTCACTTCACAACCCTAAAGGCAATTCCGTTACAGTTCTTCCTTGGGCTTTTAGCACCTGCTGCATTCCCTACGATATGCTGCTCGGACAGTGACATCGCGTGTTTTATTGCAACTTGTTTAAAAAGCATCGACAATTCAATCTGGTTTTGTATAGAGGCAAAATGCGGGTAGAGGATGATCACTGTTTGTGTTTCCTACAAAATGGCACGAAGAGCAGAATTTTGTGGGGTTTTTTCTAAGTCATTGTAGGCTGGACAGGTGTTCCGCTGCATAGCGTCGAGACTGGAGCGGTCAGAAATGTAGCCACAGGATAGCTGCTGCAAGGTTGAGATGGTCGTAGCAGTTGTAAGAACGAAGTGGACAAGGAACGGAGGAAAAAAAAAGACAGCTGAAGCCAACTGGAATGTGAAGCAGCTGGGTTGTGCCTTAGTCAGTGAAAAAGCAGAAACTGGAAACAATTGCTAAATTTATTTTCAGCGCAAGCAATCGTTTTCCTTGAACCGCAGTGACTAAATATATCTCTTGGTGTGATTTTTATGTGGTGGTAGCTCTTGCTGGCTCTTGCTAACCCCCTGGCAAGCAACGAGATGAGTGGAAGTTCGCTGTCAGTCAAGGCTGTAACACAAACGTCCCTCATTGAAGTCTGTTGCTTCATTTGCAGAGAATATTTCCTATTTGTATTTCCTTTTGGACCTGAAGGCCATCGGCATGGCTTTACTTGGTGCAGTGTATTGCGTGAGTGGAAGCAACCTGGGTGTTTGTTTCTATGCAAGGGAGTCAATCTGTAACTGCTTTTTCAGGCTGCCTTGGGGCTTTTGTCATCTTTTTGGAAGTTTTGAATGGCAGTTGATACCTCAGCTGATACTGTAGTAGCTCTGTAAGTGCAGATAGACTCTGATGCAATGGTGTGGGTCTTGGTAAAAAAAAAGAAATAGATTAATGCCTTACTTATTCCGAGGTCGAGAGCCTGTGGGTAGAATTGGCAAAATAAGCTTTGCTGTTGACTTAACAAATCCTTTGAAAGGAGAGCATTCAATTCAGAAATTTACAGCATCTTAACTGCAAGAGGAGCACATGAAGTGTTACTTTTCTAGACTTTTGTTTTAAAGAAACTCGAGAGATGTTATGCCTTCCCTTTGACAGAGGGATGTGGTGGCTGATCAGACTTCATTCAAGCACTCGGTCATGATGTGTATTACAGGAGATGTTTCGGTAGTTCTTAGTTGGGGTACTGAGAGGTGATAGCTGGAATTGTTCATTACTGTAGCATCAAATTGGGAAGATCGTTGCACCCCAGCAAAGGTAGAATGGTAAAGAGCAGATCCTGTCTTTGTGCCAGATAAAACTCCAGAAACAATGTAATATATTAAAACCAACAAATTACATGTCAGGGCTACAGGTAAGGTGATTTAATAGCCTTCTTCCTCTCTCCTGCTCCTCACCACACCCATCACTTGGCATAGTTTGGATACATGTAGAGGATATAACTTGTTCCATTTTCCAAAGCAAATCATCCCGACATTTCTCTGCTGAAACCAGAGATCTGGAGTTTTGGGGTCTTCTGCCAGTTTGCAAAGCTACTGACCTCTGCCTAACGTTGCTTAGCAGTGAAATGAATCCTTCCAGCCCATACTCTTCCTGTGGAGGCTTTACATTATCTGGAGAAAAACCCGTGGAGGGGGATCCTTCAGCTTCTTAAATTTGTGACAGAATAGTTTTCTCTCTTGGAAAACAACTGAAAATCCGTTGTGCTGAATATTTGAAAAATTCTGCTTTAGTGTTACATCTGGGGTTTTTTCTTTATTAACATTACCAAGCTAGAGGATTCAGCCATTGTCATGGAAGGAGAATTAAAAACATGTAGCTATTGAAAGAATATTAGCTCTGTTAATTTTGTCTAAGTAAGCAAAGCTTGTCTTTTATGATGTACAGTTGAGAAATATTGGAGAAAATAAGGGTATGAAAAGATGGTAATGGGGAACAGTGTGTCATTCTCAGTACTTTAGTAGAGATTAGAGGAAAAGGAAGAGCTGGTTGGAGGAAAACTAGATTTATTCGCTTTTGCCAGTTCAAATTTGTAATGCCAGAATTCCAAGGTTTGTAAAAAGGTCGCCAGAGAAGGAAAAAGGGACATCACAGATGATGGAATGGTAGGAGAGACCAGAAAAGGAGCCAGAAGGTGCCCAACACATGGATGTTAGGAGAGGAGGGGATGGTGGGCCAAGTTGCGTGCGAGTAGAACGCAGGCGAGGAGGAGGCTCCCGGCAGCTTTCATGGGAGTCTGTTCCAAGGCAAAGAGACAGAAGATGAATTTCGGCAATCCGGAAAAGCTGCAGGAATCCTGCAGGTTGGGACGTGCTGCCAAAGGAATGTTCTACAGTTCTGCACTTCACGTTACTGCAGCCTGACAAATTTACAGCTGTGTTACCTGACCCATAACATCCATCCACTCTTAAAAATCCATTTCCGATCTCTTGTTATGGTGCATGACATTGATACTGATAGAGCAGACGATTTCATCTACATGAGGGAGAAATGATGTCCCTACACGTTCTGTGAAGCAACCTCAGAAAGTTGGATCAGATTATTGGTCTACTTTTATTTGTGTCGCTTATTTCAGTTAAAGCTCTTCAGCCTTGAAGCAGTCTCTGGATGGTAAATCTGTTTGCCGTTTTACTTGCTACCATCGCTCACCTCCTCTGGAGTTTCTGAGGTAATGTTTTCATGGTGAGAGCAAGAAAGAAATTAATAGAAACAAGTGTAAGAAGATGGGCTGTACCAGTGTTCACTCCCTGTTGTGGGAAATACAGTATCGACAGTATTTGGGAGAATCAGTTTTCACTTGCTTTCTATTTTATCATAAGCAATCTAAAAGCTTTGAGAACTGACCAGAGCTGTATGGACATGTCAGGCCTTGGCTAGCATTTTACTTTCAGGTTTCTTTCATTTTTTTTGTTCCTCTTTTATACCAGTTAGAGGATCCATTGAGCGTGGGTGGCACCCAAAGAAGAGATTTCTTATGTATGGGGCTGAGACTCTTGGAATAAAGCAAATGTATGTTTTGCATTGTCACACTTTACCTGGGTGATGGTGACTGCTGCTTTGTGTAGAGCTTTCCTGGTGTCCTGAAAATTCTGTGCATTTTGGGGTTGAAATTAACAGCTCAGTGTGGCCATCAGTGCCTCTGAGGAAACACTCCTTCATTATTCTGCTGAAGGAGAAAGGTTACAGCTTGCTTGCACTCTCGTGCTCTCATTCTTTCTCTCTGAAGGCTTCGTGTGGGGATGCCCTTTGTTGTATACTTAACATATTCACTCAGCCAGTCCCATTTATATTCTAAACGAGATCTTTAATTTCATCCCTCACATTTACAAAAATCTTGGTTTTTGAAAGGAAGTAGATGAGAATTTTCTTTTTAGGCTACAGGAAAGAAAAAAGCACTAGAGATGAAAATGAAATAGTTACTTAGAGCTGATAACATTGGAGTAAACAGATGCTGCAACTGGGTTGGTTGATTAAGACTTGGTAGAATTTTACCAAGAGACAGAATATGTAGTTTTAGATCTGTTAAGCTATAGTTTGCAAAGAGTCTTTAATAATGAAAATGGGAGCAAAAGGAGCGTGCTCCCCATGTACAGCAGGCATTATTTTATGCCCTACCTTTTGCGGGCTTATTGTGCTTCGCAGTTCACCAATCTGTCCTGTCCACACTGCCCAAGAGGTGGTAAAATAGCCTCAGGAATTAATTCCATCTTTAGAAGGTTTCCTTTACGAACCAAACGTCATTTAATAAAAGGCACCCGGGGAAATCAATATTTTACTTCTGGTCATATAGCACATTCCAGCCTGTTCTAGATAGCAGTGCTCAGTGAATCCATCCGACGGTGGCCTTCAGTTAGCAGGACAATACTGTTTAAAACACAGTTTTCCTGGGGTGATGTATTATCCTCTCATTTGTGCTCTAACTGTATTAACTTCAGTTTGTCAAACTGAGTATGGGGAGATAAAGTGTGGATAGTTCTCATCCACATTTTGCTTAATGATGCAGCCTTGCATTTCATTGTTGGGAGCGATGTGTGCTGCAAATTTCATATACAATGACATTAAATATCCCTGTTTGGATACATTTTTTTCCAACTTATTTTCTTTATTTAAGTATATGTTTTCTGCTTTTCTAATTAGAAGAAGTTTTAAACTGAATTATAGACATGAATGCTAAGTTTGCTGAACTAGGGACATCTACCAACAGGTTTAGTTAGAGCTCATCTTGACTTAGAGAAAACGCAGAGCACTAGTTTGTGCAGGAGGTGGTTTGTCTGTATAAATAACCTTGCAAAGGTCACATGAAAATCATATGTTAAGTCTGATGCCAGATTTTTGATGGAGCATGGTACAAGTGGTGCAGGGGTTGAGTTTACTCTTGTACTGCTTGGAATTGCTTCTCCAGGGCTGTTACATGGGAGAAGTTTGCAGTACGCAGAGACATCATGCATCTGAAGTTCGCAACTTAGAAAAAAAAAAAAATCTTCTCCCAGGTATTGCTCATAAAGAGACAAGATAACTGACAGAAACTAAGGTGGGGAGTTTCTGTTTTCAGCTCAGTTTTTCTGTTGCTCTGTGAATAGCTGTTTGTCACTTGCAACCGTAGCACTTCTGTCTCCAGCTCTGTCAGTCTGGTCTGTTGTAGTTTACAAGAGAGACACTTTAGAAAGTTGGAGAACCACACCATTAAAATGTTCTAATGAATATAAGAAAAGGTATTTAAAGTACAGTGTTTACAATGAGCTGTCTCTCAAATATGGCCAATTCTGTGATACTTGGGTGTACAGTATCCCTTTAAAGAGGAACTGCTGACTCTTGATGCGTAGCTTGGCGCTTCTGCTCAGAGGTAAGCTGCTTCTTGCCACTCTTAATCTGTGGCATGTTTTTGTAAGGAAAGAGTGATGACTCATCCATCCTCTGTTAGAACTCTTGGACCTGTTTGACCAGTCAAACTTTGCAGGGAATCGATATTAGAAATTTATTTGAATTTCTACACATTTTCTGTAGATGACTGAGTAGAATGAGGAGACCACAAACAGTGCCCTTCATTATGGCAAAGGGGAAAATGTGTCTGTCCCATGCTCTGTTTGGCCATCTGGTGTCCATTCAAACCCTGCAAAGAGAGAATTTGCTTTTACTGTCTGTGGATATTTCCAGGTAGTCTGTAAACAAAGATGGCCTTGCTCCTGTCTGTCTTGGCTGAAAGCTCTTGTATAAGTTCTTTAAATGTGCACTGGCAGCTCTTACTCTTAGGTTTTATCCTGAATTACAGCCTTGTTCATTAGACCTCAAATCTGAGGTGTACATTTCACTGTAATAACTTCAGGGCTCCCTGGAGACATCAGGTGTACCGCAAGTGGTACACAGGAGAACTTCTCCGAGCTTCCATTTGGCTGGAAGCCTGGGGAGCTCCAAGGTCCGAGGGGCCAAAACTGTCATTTGGACCAGACATTGGTGTAACCTGCATCATTGCCTGGGGCTGTCAGGATCGTTGTGGCTTTTTACTATGTGCACATGGAAAAATTGCTTACCTGGCAGTTGACCACAATTATCTGTGTTCACGGTTCCCACCCGAATGCGTGTTTTACGCTTCTTGTTCTGGCTGAAGTTAACGTGGTAGAGAAGGAAAAACTAAGGAAACATCTGAGGGATTATTTCTGGCAGCTGGACAGATGAGTGTATCTATAAATCCTGAGAGTCTCTGGCAACAAAGGTGTGTAAGAGTGTTAGTAATAACAAAAACAATGTTAGAACGTTGTTGATTGATTATGTCATTGTTTTGATTCTTCTCAAATTCTGCAGGTACTTAAGGCTGCTAGAAATTATAGCATCTAACATTCCAGCCATTCCATCCAGTCTGTTTGCGCTCCACTGGCAATGTCCAAAAAAATTCCCCCATCACGCAAAGGCATAACTGATTCTGAAGTCCTTCCCAGCATGCATGTGCTGTTACCACGGCTGTTGATCGAGGTCCTGATCTGAGTCTGGCACGCCAAGTTGGTAACTCTTGCAAAGCACCGTTCTGAGCAATGTTACCAGGGCTGTGGCTTGTCCTGTGGGGAGAGCTAACGGGCTGTGGGCTTTATTATTACTGTTATTTTCACTTGGGTTTATCATTTAATACTTCTCAGGTGAAGTACTTCACATCGAAAAGCTCTGGCAACATAGTATACTAAGTTTCAAATATTATGATAATGAATAAAAAACCATTCTAGAAATATTAGTATTTAATTAAATTGTAACTAAAAGCTCTTCTATCCAGAGAAATAACACTTTGTATTGGTGCTGCACACTGTGATCTTAACCTTTGGGAAGATAACAAAGCAGAAAACCTGGCTCCTCCTGCAATCCTCTGCCCTTGAAGGAGTCGTTTAGTTAAATTCCTTAATATTTTTGCAGCTGTGGTTGTGGTTTATTAACTGATGCTGCCTTGAAGAGCCCCTGTCTGCAGCAGTTTTCATTACTCATCTGTCAATACTTGCAGAGTGAAACAAATGGGTCTGGGTAGAGAGGTTTCTGCTCTTCTGTGTAAATGGTTTCTTTTTCTTCATCCCTGGTATTTCACCCAAGGAGAGGGTAGAGAAGAGTTTTGATGCAATACATGGTTATAATGTATTGGATAAGAAGGTCTGACCTGCTTTGTCAGGATTATTTTAAGCTATGATGTTTAGATTTTATTAAATGAACTAGAGGGAATTAAAAACATCTCTCTTTCCCAAAATATTCCCAGTTGTACAGCTGTAAAATGCCCTTTATCCCGAATCACACCAGATGAAGAATCTCCAGAATTTTTCTTTTGCAAAGGGATTTTTTGCTTGTTAGGAGAAATTGAATTTTGTTTGGTTTTGGTTTTATATGGTCCTCAAAACTGAGAATTAGGTAAACCAAAATTACTACGTTGCTGTATTTACTGATGTGAACTGCAGGTTATTGCCTTGGCTTCTGGGAGAAATGCAGGAGGCAACTTACCTGCCTGGATTCTGGGGTTTTTTTTTTATGATAATTGCAAACGAAAGGTACATCTTAGTTTGAAACCCCTGCAGAACAGGGATTTCTGCTCTGGGAGATGGAGATTAATTTCATGCTGGTACATAGTATGGGGGAGTGAATGGAACGAGCCGCTTTCACAGCACGTGAGCAGCCAATATGAAATGCTTTGGTGGAACAGGGCAGGGCTGTAGCAGAAGGATGAGATATAATAAGTAGTGGAGAAGGACTTGCAGAACTCGGGGTATTGACTCACTTGACCACATGCTTCTCTTGAGTTTCAGACTTGGCTGTGAGAAGTACTGAACAGAGTAGCAGCCAGGCAAGTAAGCAAGTGTGCTAAGGAGGCAGAAGTCAGTGCTGACCCCTTTCTGTGCATGTGTATTTTGGGGGCAATACCAGAGTCCTTACCTTCTTTTCCTGTTTTGAACTTTGGTTTTGCTAAGTTTTTATCCTACTTCAAAAAATCATGGTGGAGCAAAAGCATACTCAGCAGTTTCCTGTGCACAAAGATGGAAAGAACAACGGCCCAGCCCAGTCAAGGCGATTCATAACTTGAAGCTTTGCTTTGTGCCTCTCTACCTTGGCTGCATGAAGTGTCAGTTGGTGAATCGGTGCCAGTTTCCTTAGTGCAGACCTGCCTTTTGTCATGGAGTTGCTATCAAATGTATTTTAAAAAAGCCTGTCCTGTGGGAGACTATTCCGTGTTACTGTGGCCTCCAGTGAGAGCGGAGGGCACCAAAACCTCTGCCAGACTGAGCTTTGAGTAGCTGCAAGCTGGAGGACCTAGTTTGGAGATAAAAACTGATTAGTGGATAATTCCCCTGGAATCTCAGCCTTAAAAGATGAATTGCAGATGGTTTTGGATGAGAGAGATATCAGGTTTAAAATGACAATCTTTCAGTAACCTGAATCTACTGACCTTATGTGGCATCACAGAAATCGTGTCAGCCGAGTAAGAACAGAAGGCGAGGCTTGGTGGTGGTGTGTGGCCAGTGCCAGTGCTTCCTGCTTTGGTCTGACCCCTGTGTTATATTTACCCGGTGCTTTGAAAGGTCTTTCGCTCCACAAGGTCAAGGAAAGCTTCCAAAATACAGAGGAGAGCCACTGTAAACTCCCCAAGGGAGGGGGATTAGTCTCTAATACAACTTTTTAAAACTATTTTCAGATTGGTTACACTTACTTGCCCATTTTTCACCTTTGCAAAGCTACCAGTACACGTGTGTTTGCCTAGCTTTGACTGGAAAGCTTGCAAAAAACAAGACTGAAACATTAAACAAAGTTAAGGACTATATGAACAAGCTATGTGAATTAAACCCATCAGTTTTTTGCAGCTCTGCAGCTTATCAAATTACTCCAGTGAGAGTCTCCTTACAAATGCTTTTGTACTCTGTCTGTTGACTCATCCATCTCAACACTTACAGTAACATTTCAGTACTGTCTTACAAAGCCTGTGATTGAAACAAGGCTGTTCATGGAATGGTTAATCAACAGATGCAATTAATACAATGATGTTTGTCTTGACAGCCTGTCTCACTGTGGCAGCATTGTAGGCAGCATCGCTACGCGAGGAGATCTCTGTGGCTGCACTGTACAGGCAGATCACTCAGTGTTTGTATTCAGCATAAAGGCAACAACGAGAGAGTTTCAGACCTCTCCTTAGCTGGCAAACAGTCTCACTGACAATATAAGGGATGTTAACAGAAGGGTAAATCATAATCTGCAGCACTTCTAATTTATTTACCGCTTGTAAAATGCTGGGATTTCGCTCTTTTAGAGGGCACCAGAAGTGTAAAAGGAAAGCTCAGATGGATTTTCTTCTTGTGCGAGTCTGGGAAGGTGGAGAAGGAAATACGATTTGGACTTCAGATATTTATTCTTTGAGTAGAACAATGTCAGTCCCAGACCAGTGCTTCTCAGATGTGTTTTACCCTGGGAACTTGTATAAAACGTCTTCCTTTTCATCTATTTCATTTTTAGCTGTATAGAGGGTGTAACCATTGTTTAAGGGAGTGTCGGTGGCATGTAGCCAGTTGATATCTAAACCCTGTCATGAACTGTTTGAAAGAGAGTATGATTTTCTGTATGGAGATATATTGATGACTTTCTTTCATGGCAGGAAGTACATGCTGACTCCAGCAGTTGCCAGAGCAGCTGTTCATTATGAGTAAGCCATGTGAAAAATCTTGTGAAAGCCTTAATATTAGTAGGAAGCAATCCGAGCTTAAATGATCAGCACCAAAGTGTCGTTAAGCTGTATCAGGAACTGCTTTCTCATTTTCACTTGCTCGGAATTTTATATAGGAAGAAGTTTCTGGTTCTTACGGTATCAAAGTCTGTAGGATAGTTTACAGAGACGTGTTTAACTTCAGGCTAGTTAATATTTGTAAAGGCTTGTCTGGACACTCCCCAGACTCTTGCTCCAGGGTACACATTTAGTTGATTTATCCCATGTTGAGTTAATGTAGCAGCTTCTCTAAGTAGACATCTCAGCTGGCTCCATGGCTTTTAGCATTTTCTAGCATTGTAGCACCAGTGTTACTCAGACTGGCTTTCTACAAAGACCAGTATTAGACAGGGCACACCCTTGAAATGCAGTCGTATTCCCATCCTGAGTTTCCTAAGTGGTAAGTTGGGAATTTTTTGTTACGGTCTGTCTCTGTTTTTAATCATGGATCTGACTCCTGTTGAGACTGATACATAGATTTCCCCAGCTTTCCACCAAAAAGTTTGGTTTGAATCAATGTGGCATTCCAGAGAATTTCTGTAGTTGATATTTTCTGGAAAAAAGAAATTATTTTGGTCCAAACCTCTCTGATCAGTGATCAGTGCTGGCTGTGAGTCGCGGAGGAGATGCTGGGCTCCACTGGGCTCCTCCAGGGCATGGGTGGCTGTAGCAGAACTTCTGACCTTTGGCTGAGAAATAAAGGGAGTTAGCAAGAAGACCTGTGCTCCAAATGTGAACCTGTCTGGGAGCTGAGTATGCAGAGATAAGCTGCCAGTGGGGAAAACCCTTTCGCCTCTAGCTGATGTCTCGTATGGGTGAACTCAATGTAAACATTTCCTAACTCATCTTCTGAGATACTTCCAACCCAAGTTGTTATTTCTTCCTTTCTACATTTGAGCTCTGCGTTTGAATCACTTTGCATTTCTCATTGTTCCTCGTGGTCTTTGATACAAGGATATGATTTCTTCTTTGTCACTTCTCACCGTCCTTTGTTTCTCTTAGTTTACCTTTTTTTTTTTTTTGACACATAAATTCATGTTGCTTATAGTGCATCCTGTGCAAGAGCCTGTGTCACGAGGTTTTGATTCAGCGGGGTCGTCCTGGAGTTGTAGAGGGATGTGCCAGCAAATAGTGGTACATATGTCACGGCAAAGGAACATAAATACACATCTTGCCCAAGCAGTAAAGCTTCTCTTGCTGCTGAATGTGGCTCTCAGGCTCATGAGGGTGGGAGCAGTGGGAAATGTGGGATATTCTGGCTTATTTTGAGAACAAGATTCAGTTTCCCTTGATGCAATGATTTCATGAATCAAAAAGGAAAATGTGTAATGCTTCATGTTTGTCTAGAGCTTTACATTTTTTAGGGTGTTGTGCAAGCATTTATTCTGTACTTTTGACTTAATGATGGGTGGTGATGGGAAGTGCTGCTGTAGTGAGGTGACAGTAGTGACCACAACTTCTGCCCTTGTTTCACTTACTGATATGATTTGACTTGTTACTTTGGTCAGATGACGTCTGCTTCTCCATAACTTCCTGTGGGCTTTTCAGTTTATTGCTGGAGTGATCACATTTTTAATACATTTAGGTAGTGGGAGTGGACGACGGTAGTGCTGTGTAGTGGTGGCATCTCTCCATTAGTGGGAAGATGCAGGTAATATTGTGTGCACAGAGCATGCCACCTAGAGGAATGGAACGGCCCGGCAAGGCTGTAGCCATGATCTGCTGGCAAAATTTAGGTGGCTGAGCAAATAGCCATGTTGAGACCTAATCCAGGCAGTGCCCTTTGTGGCCCTGCCTCTAGTGTACATGCACCAAAGTCAAGTGTAAGAAGGTCCGTGTGCAGCTAGTGTTCCATCAGCTTTTCTAAACATTGCTCAACTTTTTGCATGATACTACTCTTCATGATTTAGCCTCCTGGTTATGTTGATCCTAGTCTTTCATGGAAGTTTAAAAATCTGAGATTAAGTTGTGGATCTTGCCTGATATTCTCCGGGAATTAGAGTGAAGAATCTAGTACAAGGTGTGACTTGATGGGCGAAGACTCTTCAAGCTCTGTGCTTTTTTTTTGACTTGTATGTTGCAATTTCTTTTGTGGGAGACTAATAAATTTCCCAGAAGATTATCCTAATTTCCAGAGTCTTAAAGTCTGAGTTGTAATTAAGCACTTAATTTGATGAGGGTTTTTAGATGTGTTGCTCATCTACAGGCAGCTTGGGGAAATGCTTCCATCTTCAGCCCAGCTCCCCTTCTGTAGGTTCAAGCTCAGAAAGCTGGTCTATATTTAGAACCAGCAGAACTGCAGCCTGCCAGACAGGCCTCAGAAAATTGCTCTAAATCTATGCTTTCTAGGTAGGTTAAAGCCAAAACTGAAAGCAACCTGGCTTTTTTGAAGAAGTTGAGGTTAGGTAATTTTTCATTAACAAATGGGCAGTGGAAGATTTTAATGATACATTTTATTGCTTACAGTTGTGTGGAGTTCCCTCATTGCCACAACTAGCAGCAATCAGCACAGCAATTATTTTACTTGTTTATCAACTGGAGACTCATGATCATCCAGAGAGTCAGGGAGCCGTGTTGTCAGCTAAGCACATGGCTTGACCAGAGGGTATCACCTCTTTAGGACAGACATTTTTTTGATCCACGTTAATGTAATAGGTGGCACAATAAGATCAGAAGCAATGACTTGGGCTCATAGGATCTAATACACAAATAATAACGAGCAGAGGTTTTCTTTCTTTTGTGCTATTTCATGTTACGGTTTCTAGTTGTCTCAGATTAAGCTTGTGTCTGCTGCTAAAGTTTCTCTCTGCTGTTTAAGTAAAACATCTTTTCTCCTCCTTCTCTCCTGTGCTTCAGTATCATTCAGTATCATTTCTATCATTCATTCATTCATTCTATCTGTGCTTAAAACCTCAGGAACAGTCTTAAAGACTTTATTATGCAGTGCCTTTGAACTGCCCCCCATGTATTTTCATCGAGACATTAGGATGGCCTTCCCATTTCCTTCTATTCTCAGTTTAAATTTTCCTGTCACGGAAACACACACACAAAAAAAAAGTTTAAAAAAAAAATGGAGTTGTGGTTAGTCATATGCTAAAACAACCAGACTGAAGCCAGCAGGAAGAGCATCCCGTCGATGTCAGTATCACCATTCGGGTTGTGGCCGGATCTCCTGCGTGCGTTGGCCAGTCCTGCATTGAACAGCCCCATTCTGGGGCAGCCCCCATGGCTCTCAACTTAATGGGAGCCCCTTTTTGCTGATAACTTTCTGGCCTGTGGGCTACTGACAGCTGTCATCCACTTGCTGCTAATTAAGAAAGCAGCATGAGCGATGGGGCTGGGGCTGGGAGAGACTGACCCACCCTCTCCACAGCAAAGCGTTTCAACCTGATTAAAAAGAGTCTGACTGACGACTGATTGGCCTCCCCCTCCCCCCCCCCCGGTTGAGGTTCTCTGTAGATGGCCTGTTTGCTATCAGCACTCGCACGTTAGGAGCTCTCTGTGTCTCTGTATTTTTCAGATCCTGTAACAATAAGCGATGTCAGAACAGATTTGGCACTGAAAAGATGGGCACGTGTGAAATTTAAGCCATTATAAAGCCACATATTTAACATGCAAAGCGTTGTGTACATCTGTGCTCTTACTCAGAAATTCAAATGTAGGTCTTTTTTTTTTTTTTTAAATAAATTGACATGTTTTGCTGAAAATTGAGAACGAGCTATAGGAATCGAGATGGTTATGAATTAACAGCACTTATGTGGATGGACTGGTGATTTCAAAGATTGTCCTTCTTTGTTTAAGGATTTTCCTTGTTCGTTTTGTTTCCTTGTTTTGGTTTTCCTTGTTTTGCAGCAGGTCCCAGTGGGTGACCTTTTGTGTGATACAGTTGTGCTGTGATTTTTATGATCCGGCAGGAGAATGGGCTTGAACTCTGGAATACCCTTTCTGGCCTGTACTTCTGTGGAAGTAAAATGATAGACTGAGGTTAAGATAATAAATTGTTGTGTTAATACACAACCAGAAGATGTGAATTCAAGTACGAGTGATGATAATTTGGTAGACGCCTCCTCCTGTAACACTGGTGCTCCCTGGAGCTGTTTACCCTCAGGACTATTCTGACTCTCTTCATTTCAGATTAGACCTCCAAAATTCAATCTGAATTCTTATCTGCAGTAAGTGGGCTCTGTATAGCCCGCAGCACGCTTTGAAAGCAGTGTCATTTGCTCTCATATCTGGAATATAATTTCTTTTCTTCCTGTTGTGATTTTTCTCATGCTTGGCTGTTACCTTTTACCTTGGAGGTGATTGTTTCTTGGTACAGTGATTCAGAACAATTGAAGCTTCTCTTTAAAAGCACTATGTATATATAGGAGTCAAAGGTTTATTTAAATAAATAATTAAAAAAAAATAAAAATAGTAATAAATAAATCACTGCCAGACTTGTCTCCTTAGGCATGTGAAAAGCCTTTAACAAACCATGTCTACCACAGTATAACTGAACAGTAGGAACATATCTAGGGCAAGGAGGATGTACTTTTGACTGTATTTACTGGTATTCCCCTCGCATGCCCATTGTTTTGCTGCACGATCACTTTCTGAAAGAAGCCCTGGAGCATTTGACTTCAGCTTTTCAAATAAAGAAGTGGTTTATAGTTTGAAGTTGAACAAGAGCGGCTGCTCTACCAGACAGGGTTATCATTTATTCACTTCAACACTTTCAATACTAAAACGGGAGGAAATGCAAAATGTAACTTGTTTATAACTAACTGAAGTAGGCAGACTCTTTGGGATACGAGTGGTTCAGGGTGTGAAAGTGCTACAATGTCCTTGGGCAGCTTTTTGTTTTCACATGAGGAGAGCAGATGCTGACATGGTGCAAACAGAAGAGAAATCCTATTACTAAATTGGCCCTGAATCCCCAAGCTGTAGTCTGTAAATAAAGTGATTTATGGATATTATAGATGAAAACGGTGTTTCTTCTTTTCCTCCAAGCAAAATATTATTTCCAAGTAGATTAGCTCATTATTAGACTTTGGTTTGGCTAGTAATTTTATAAAATAAGCCTGGTAGACTTAATGTTAGAAAATTAATGGGATAATTTCTCTCCTAGTATGAATTTATGGAGACTCCACATCCCCGTCTGTCTTGTTGTGGCAGGCAATTAAGAATATGAGGGAGTGTTTTCTTGGATTGAAATGTTGAAAGTGACTGTAAGCATTCGTACTGTTAGAGCCAGAGAGCTTGTTAGGAACGGTGCAGTTGGTTATACTGGGTCATTTGCTGT
Organism: Ceryle rudis; assembly: GCA_033439905.1. Taxonomy (NCBI): domain Eukaryota; kingdom Metazoa; phylum Chordata; class Aves; order Coraciiformes; family Cerylidae; genus Ceryle; species Ceryle rudis. The sequence continues at coordinate 18,429 of JAAGNO010027942.1, forward strand.
GAATATTGGTCACTTCTTTCACAGTAGCCTGATTATTGCTTGGGCAGCTTTGTCAAACTGTTTACTCTCTGCTGCCTGTTGACTGGCAGTGCATTTCAAGCCGATTACAGGAATATTATGTGGCTTCACAGTCACAGTTAGTCCACTTGTCCCGTAATGTCAGTCTCGGCGACATCAAGAATTGAGCTGCTGTCATCCAGGTAGGTCCTCCACCAATACTGACAGGTTTTTGCATCTGTTCTGCATTAGTGTTTCATGTGACTGATGGCAAGTGTCACTTGCTCTGATTTCCCCACCTCTTACCCGTTTGTGCCATGAATTTCTGGCTGTGGAAAATGGAAAAACCATCACACAGTCCTTTCAGAGGCACCGAGTGGGCAGTTGTGACATTAAAGGGACAAAAGAAACACTGCAAGTTCCTGTGCAAAAACTAGATGCCTGTTTGGTGCTTGATTAGGCTTTGGTTAGACCACTGTCTTAGTGTAAGCCTAGGGCTTTGCTTCTAGGCCTACAGTTGACTTCCCTTCCAGTGGGTTTGTGAATGAGAAAGTACTTCAGTGGAGCTCGCCCTTCTTTGTTGGGTTGTTCTGCAAATGCAGCCCCAGTTCTTAGCAGGAAAGCTCAGAATGGGAATTTCTGCTTTACAGTGGAAAATGTTTGGTTTACATTGTTGGAGGAACAGGTTTAGTTCCTCTTGCTTTCCAGAATACTTAAAGTACCACAGGAGTCTTCTTTAAATAATTAAAAATGACAAAATAAAATCACTCCTGCCAGCTGGGAAAAAAGAAATGTATGCAAACAATTTTGAGAACAGGCTGCTGGATGGTAGGGAGAGTGACTACAGGAAAAATCTCCTCCTTGGAGGTTTGTCATCTGCTTCTGTTGAACAGAGCTAGACTTCACCTTATTATCTTTGAGAAACAGCTTCCCAAATATACAAGAATTATCCCTAAATATCGCCCTTTATTGACAGATTGGCTTCTGATTAGAAGTGGACAGTCTTACTCCAAAGTGAAAAACTGTAGGAAGTAAGTGGGTATAACGTGCGTGAGTTTCCAGCCTTCAACTTGAGTTCACTTTCCTGGATACAAAAGCCCTCTCATCCTAAAGTCTGAGCTGTAAGTTTCTTGTGGCTTTGAATGTTGGTACGTTTTATCATGATAAATACCAGTATCTTAGAGTTTCAAGCAATCTCCCTAGAAGTATAGATTCAAACAGCTGCCAGAAAACCAGCTCAGCTCTTCACCTGCTCTGTTCTCGGCCAACAAATGGCAAATTAACTTGACTGTACTTGAAGTATTCAAGTATTTGCTATTTATTTATTTTTTTTTTTAATTCTCTTTGATAAGTGATTTGAATCTCTGTTGAAAAGGTCTGTGAGGGGCATGTTTCACAGTTTCCATATGAGTGGGTTCAGTTTCATAATTTCACATTTTGACTGCTATATATAATGTTGTTTTTCTATCAGATAGCAGCAATCAGGCCGTTAGGGGTGTTTTGTACCTATGGCTTGTGTGTAATATCAGGATAGGTGTGGAAATGATACTGTTTAAAGTCATACAGACTGTAGGAGCCTTGTGCAGAGATGCTCAGGACTCTCAGCACATTTTAATGAAGCACGTTTTCCCAAATCAAATGCCTTTTCCAAGCTTTGATCGGGAGAGTTTTGCACTCTTTGCAATAGATACATAACTGGTTTTCAGGTTAATGAAGAACGATGACACATTTTGTGTATTCAGACTTTCCTGACTGCAGAGTTGCCAAAAATGAAGCAGGAGAAGGATCTTCCATCTGTCATTCTTCTACAGAAATCAGCAGTTTACAAGTAGATGTAGCTGAGTTCATTTGCTGACCTTCAGTGTAGAGTTCATGAGTACCAGTGTAGAGTTCATGAGTACACAGATGAGAGAAAAAAAGCAAAATGTATTTGTTTGGGAAGGGAGGCAAATTGATTTTATTGTGTAAATTTCTAAACAGGGCAGAAAGGAAAGGGAAATTTCGCCAAAACACATGCTAGCGAGAGTGATGGCCAAGCTCAGATTGGGAATCTGCTGGTGAAATCGTGCAGGGAGAGTACTGCTTGTGGGGAGCAGATGTTTGCTGAGGTCCTGCAGTATTCAATCCTGTCACCCTCCCCCTCCCAAACCACACGGATACTTCAGCACCCCAGCTCCTTTCCCTTCTTTTTCTTTTTTTCCTCACACCCCTGCCATGAGTTTTCCAGTAAGAGAAAATAAAAAGGTCTGTGGAGACACCCCTATTTTTAATTTGTTTTTCTTGCTGCAGAGTCTCAGACATATTAGCTCTTAGGCATAAATATTTTTTAGCTCATGTGATATTAGATAGCAATCACTGTGCTATGCTTTTTAACAAGGCTGTCACAAAGCTTAGTACTAGATTCTTATACTGCAAAATAGTTACTAATAAACATGGATCGTAGGTACAGAGTCAATTCTGTGTTTGCAACATTATGGTTATTAGTTGAAAGATGGTTTCCAGCCTTACTTGTGGCTTTACTGTAGTGTAATTTGGGGTTTTTTTTTGACTCATTGGCTGGACCCAGCTGAAGACTCTTAAAACCCAACAGGGATGAAGCTCGTGCAGGGTGGTTGTGCATTACCAACTGATAATATTAAGCCTAGAAGGTTTGGGAGGTATTTACCCTTTTAATAATGGCACCAGGGGTATTCTTATAAACATCTCTCTATGTCCTTCTGAACCCAACTGCTATGGCATACTAAATCCACTGCAGAAATGAGTAGGTTATTGAATGTTTCTCGTAGTGAAAGAGCATAAAGTTAATCACACTGAAGCTTTGACAAAGCACCAGGCTTGGCCTGGCCAAAGAGGCCGTGCTCTCCAGACGTGATGGAGCGTGGCCTGTCCCGACCCACAGCCCCCCCGGGGCTGCCAGACCCAGCGCCGCATGGCTGGAGGCCTCCTGGAGCTGAAGTTTCTCGTTACAGACAAGTTGCTGTTTTCCAAATGACCCTCCCAAGCTCCCAAAGTGTTGCTCAATGTACCACAAACTGAAATTACTATCGATTCACCCTTTCAGGGCTGGATGGCGAGATCGTCACACAGTCGTGCATTGTGTGGCAGAGACTTAAAATACCTTTGGCAGCCGTGGTTTTGCTGCTTTGTCAAAACCAAATTAAATACTGTATGAAATTATTTCTTAATTATAGAATCCTAAGGCCTGTCTGCCACAGAATCTGGGTTTAAAACAGGCTTTTTTTTCATGGAGTGGATCGTGGTCTTTGGATGCACTCATGTGGCACCCTGTGCCTCCCTGGATCTTGGGCAAGATCTGACTTTTGAAACCTTATGCTGTGCTCTGCAAGGGATGTGATATGATAAGAGAAAGGGCTGTTAGTAAAGACCTCACTCAAGTAGCCGTTAATTCACCAAGATTTATTAGGTGATAGAAAAATTGTTTCAGGAGGATTGTAAAGAGATGCTGAGATGAGGTCCAACTTTGCTTTTGGTAAAATACTGTCTCAGCTTAGTTCCCCTTTGCTGTCAGCCTGCGTTTGTATGTTAGGGTTGAAGGTATTTCTCCTTGAAATGCAGGCTAGCTTCCTGTATCAGTAAACTGGAAGCTCCTTAAAAAATAGAAACTGATTCTTAGTAGAGCCCACTTTTGGTAATTTCCATGAAGAATAGAAGTATCTGCTTAAATACAGGGAGCCAGAGTGATACAAGAAATAATGTCGTATGCCAGCAAAGAAATTAAGCTCCAGAGAAGTCAGGTTCAGTTATCCCCATGTAAGTGGGTTTCCAAACTTGTCACTGCATTAGGCTACATAATATTCTGAAATAGCTGGGGAATAGCTGCTTTTTCTTCAGCATTGAATTAACAGGTGAAATTCCGGTGACTGTTTCCTTGCTACTGAATCCTCAGATCTTCAGAGTGCTCAGTTATGTTGCAGATGGCACAGATTCCTTCAGATTCCCCTCATGTTTCTGCTGACACTTGTACAGCTCTGCTAGGGTTTGCTTCCACAGAAGTTCATTCTTCTGTATCTTTTCGAAGAATTTTGTTTGTTTTAAAGTCGGGATTTACCAAGAAGACTGGGGAGAGCTGCAGGTGTTTGTAGCAGAATGCCTTCTGCTGTCTGGAGGAGCGATGTAACCAGGAAATTTTAATACAGGTTAAAATAGAAAGTTGTCACAAGTAATTGTTTACTGCTAAAGTAACTTTTAATGTTTATGTGCAGTAGTGTGAAAGATGGACATCCCACGTAGATTCCGTAAGCTACCTCATGTTTCCTGCCATGATGGTCTAGGCATGTGCTAATCCTACAGCTAACAAAGACGAGGGCTCAGGTTTCCTTTCCCTCCTGGGCTGTTCAGTTCAATTAACATCTCGGTTTCCCCTCGCTGGAGGCACTGGTGTTTCAAATTGTGCTTATAGAAGACTAAAATTTCCTACTGCCTGTAGGCAGGCAATAAAACTGCTGGTTTGGTTGCAGATCCTATCAGGTATAGAATAAGGTTTGGAATTGAGGATATGGCCTGCACCTTCTTAACCCTTTATGTGAGCAGCACAACAATAACGTAAAAGCAGCTTCTGACCTGATTACATCAGAAATTTCACACCTTTGGTGCCGCTGTATCACTTTACACTGATGCTCCTCTGCGTGTGTGAAGCTAGAGAGCTGGTCCTTTGGGGCAGCAGGGGCCGAGTACTTCAGTTGTGTGATTTGCAGAGCCCTGCTGCGATCCCTTGTTTTATCGAGTCAGCAGTACTAGGGAGCTTGACACTGGCCTTGCAGTGCCTCTCTAGGAGATAGTGAAATTCATTTCTCTTTCTCTTGCCGAGATGTGAGCCCCCGGCACGGTGCACTGGAGTTGTGCAGACATGTTTAATCTTAACCAAACCCAATATCTGCTTTTCAGCATCTGAGCCCTGAGGACACGGTGCTAGTCAGAACAGTGAGAAATGAGGCTTCCTTGCAGAGAAGTGAGCTCATCTCTTAACGTGCATGGAAAAGAGCTTACATCACACTCTCACCTGGACTGTTGCCCTTCATCTATGATACTTGCTAAAGAAGGAAATAAAATTAAGCATGTTTAAGCAAATGCTTTTCATGTTTTGATCTTATTTCTTGTGCTTAGCACAGAGGAGTGTGGGCGGTGGCTTTTGGGCAAGGTACAAGGTTCCTCCCAAGCCTCCTGGAAAAGAGGGGTTAGATTTGCAAGTCAGCCTGAATGTGCAAAGAGTCTGTAATCAGAGGTCAAAAATAAAGATGACTATAATTAGTAATGTCCAAAGCAACTGGAAATTGTGTCAGGGAGATCCAAGCCAGCTTCTCTTTTTCCATTGCCTAATGAATGAGAGCTGAGGTTACTCTCCAAGGATGAAAGAGAGATGAGTTTTTCCTGTTCAAAACTGGTGCTGTGAGACAGATGCAAAGTCAAGACCCTCATTTACAACCTTGCTTTTCAGCTATTGAACCTGTAGGCAGGTTGTGAGCAATTGGGCTTTTCCCTAAAGCATCTAAAACACTGCGTTTCTGCTCGCTGTCCTGCAGAGTGCTAGTGACGACATTCTGTCACCTTGGAGATGGATAAACAGCCAGAGCAACATCGGGTTATAATCTTTCAGGTCTGAGTTTCAAAGCTGACAGCCATCCGACTGAAACCCAAGCCTAGCAAAGGTTTTTCAGCATGGAAAGAGTCTAAATGCCCTCAAGTAAAATGAGAGGAGGGGAGAAGGACGTTAAGCGGGTCTCACTGACAAGGCTTTCTGCTTGGCCATGGCAGTGGTGAATGAAATGAATTAGCTTTGGCTCAAGTGCTCCCTACAGCCCGGAGTGACTCAGGTAGTGTGCACGCACACTTGTGCCTGCAGGGCTTTATTTTTAGATGTCTGAATCACTGTCATGACTATATCCTCAAAACGCCGCTAGACAAGTGGGGATGCCCACGGACCCCATATTAAGTCATGTTTAGTGAACAAAGAAATTCAACCTATTTCCTCAGAACTGTCACAATTTCTGCATTCGGAGCTGTTTGCTGGAGGAATGCAGAGGCTATGCCTTCTAGCTGGATTATTTTTATTCCATTTAAAATTAAATGTTTAGTTAACAAACTTGGTGGGGGTTTTTTGTGTAGAGCAGGGTGAGCACTGACCACAGCGGTCATGTTGATGTTGGAGGCAACTTGAATCTCTTGTTGTTTTAGTGTTCCTGGCACAGGGGGAGTTTCGAGTCATGTTACCAGTGTTGTAATCCCATTAGTTCTCTTGGGCTCGCAGGGCTGTGCAAAATCAGTACTTAAATGGGAAATTACCAGAGACTCACCAGATGCTGCACAAAGGTTTGCTAGTGATTCGGTAAACAGCAGCATTCCTGCTTGTGAGTTGATATGGGACCAGTCTGCTGGAGCAGCTTTCTCTCAGATAAAACAGAGTAAAGTCCTGTCTGCTGTTTATCAATAAATTAGTTTTCCAAAAGTCTCAAAGCTCGCATTGGTGTGCTGGAGGAAACTGAACTTGGGTAGCAAAATTCTATTCCCTTAAATCCCTCCTTGTTCAATTAATGAACCTTCTGCCCCCTCCCCCCTTTTTTCTTCTCTCTCCTGTAAATCAGTTGGGTGGCATTGCTGAGGTTTTCAGGGACTCAAGGATTCCTGGTTTGTGTCTGTGCAAGGAGATTTCTCTCTTCTGAAACACTTCAGGCTAAAAGAGGACTAGGAGGGAATCTGGTCAGCTGCTCTGAACTTGCTGCTTGGTCTGGTGCACCTTCATCACAACATGAAGATTTGCTGCCGAATACGAAGCTGGAAGGAAGAAGAGCTGTAGTCCTAATGCACCGTAAAATTAATGTTGTTGACTGACCCAATCCTTTTCACTGCAGTCGAGAGACGTGGCTGAATTGATAAGTTGCCCTCTGTGCCTTCCAATTCCCTCTCAAACGCTGTGAGCTCTTTCCACATGAGGTTGCTGCAGCTGAAGATGCCTCATTCATGGTCGCTTAGAAAGAAAGAAAGAAAGAAGAAAAAAAAATCAAAATAAAAATGTGCTCTCTGACAAATAAAAATATTTGCTTCCTCTGGAGGCCCCAGAGGGCGGCATTAAAAATAATGAAGCCTGTGAGTCAGTGAGCATTGCCTGGCCAGCTGAGGGAACTGAGCCTCCCTTTTCCAGAGAAGTTTGTGTGCTGTCATTGCACATCATTAATGCTCACTGGTTTATGCTCATTCACTGTAATGTTGCCAAAAAAGAAAAGGGCAGTCGGTCTTTCCGCTCCGAAAAGCTGGCTGCTTCAATGGTGACGTGATGTTAAAGGAAAAGTTTCTTTAGCTCTCAAGAGCGATTGTTTGATTCTCGCACTGCCCTTCCTCCACCGTTTTCCTCTAAAACCTGGCGGCCCTCCAAGCAATCAGATTCCCTGGCGGGGGACTTGGAGCAGCTTACAAACAGCTCCACCTAAGGTACAAAGGTTAGGGTGGGCAAACTTCCTGACACCAGACCCTCCCTTTTTTTTTTTTTCTTTTTCTTTTTCCCCTTTCTGGATCCCCTACTGGGTGTTTGTTTGTTTGTTTGTTTCTGAATAAATTCTCTCTGCCATTATCCCCAGAGACTGAAGCAAAGTTGAGAAAAGTAAACTCATGGAGATGGAAGTGGTGGGTTTGAGGCTTCTGTATTGCCCGTGTGATGCAGCAGTTAGGTGCTTACATGTCTAAAAGTGGTATTTTAATTCTGTTCTGTCACATTCTGTCTTTTCTGTATTCAGGATCCCAGCTCATCCTTTTGAGAACATACAGCATTGCACAAGTGCTGCATATTAGACTACTAAACATCCCCAGAACTTCTGGAGAAAGAGGGTGTGAAATGCAGCAGAAGGCTCTTTGCTGCGTAATGCGAGAGCCGAGTTACACATTGCAGGAGGGAAAGGGCCAAGAACATATCTGGGCTTCTCCTTATCTCTTTCTTCAGCCCTCCTTGAAAGCCTAGTGCTTCTTCTCCATCCTCATAGCTATACACTGGCAGGCTTGAGCTTTTTCTCACGGGACAAGAGTTGCCCTCCATCAGAAAACTATAAAAAATTCTTTCCAAAAGTGCCCGTGCGGTCGCCTTCTGTTGCCCACAGCCCACTGGTGAGCTTCCAGTCGTGCCTCTTGTGTGGGCTCTGCCACTCCTGTGGAGGAACTCGGCTGTTGAGAGAAGCTGAATTTCAGCTTAGAGTAACAGTTCTGCAAAGCTCAAAGGTTTCATTTTATTTTCTGTCAGTCACTGTTATTTTAACGTTTGCGTTACAGGAGAGTCCAAAAGCTGTAGCCAGGGTGAAGGCCCAACAGGTCTGTGTATGCTCCTGTATGTAGTAGAAATGGCCTTTGCCTTAAGGGTGGAAGGAAGACAGTTAGAAATTCTAGCAATAGTCATATAAAATCTTGAAAGACCCATGCTTTGTGGCATGATCTGTGATTATCGTAGGAAGTTCTCACGTGCCCATCTGTCCATCCTGAATCGCCTGTTCTCCTGTGTTTCTGACAGCAGATTTGGGGCTAGAGGAGCCCATCCCCTCTCTGTAGGTCCCGCATTGCAGCACCAAACAGACATCCTCAGCGGAGAGGTCGTTTTGAACTGTAGCTCGTTATGTTTTCCTTTTGCTTCAGAACTCTTAAAAGTCCCTGTCAGCCAGGGTTTAGCTGAAGCCTCGCAACTTGCCTTTTGTCTTCCAGAAATGATGGAGCTGAGCCCAAGGGAACAAATGCCATTTTAATGGGCATCGTTGTGTAACTCATTACATAAGTCACCTCTGCCTTCAAAGGACTCTTGGCATAAATGGCAGGAGCGGTTGATTAAAAATATGCACAATAGCTTCATTATGACATAGGGAGAGATGTCTGCTGTTATTTTTAATCTGATAGCTTTTAAATATGTGCATCCAGCAGAGACCCAAATGGCCTTTAAAAAGAGAACCATTTGTGGGATAAGATTTTTAGACTCCAATTTGTTCTTTCTAACAAGGCACGAGAGTCAGTTGAAGCTGGAAAATGAACTATAACCCTTTTTTAAGGCTTCGTCTCTTCTAAAGCTGCAGGGTTTTGGTGTGTGAAACACAGACAGAGTGAGAGAAGATGGAGGGTTTAGGTTTTCAGGTGAAGGAAAGAAAAGATACTGTATTTTAAAGTTGGGATTTTTTTTTATTTATTTAAAAAAAAATAAGTCTGTTTTCAAGTTGTTTAGTATGATCCAAGCACTAGAGAAGTTGAACAATTGCCCATCACTACTGCTGGAGCCTGCCTGCCATTGAGCTGTGCCAGAGTGACAAAAGCAGAACCAAGAGGTCCAGAGGCTGCTGGCGGGGGTATTTCCCGGCTCTGAAGCCCCCCATGTGCCAGTTACACACAGTCAGTGAGGAGGACCCAGCAGCTGGAAATTCTGCTGGGACTGAGCTCTGCAAAAAGCTGAACTTTCACTTTGACTGTGAAGAATTTGCTCCTGGGTTAGGTTGGTGGCATTCACCAGCATGCGCATATTTCAACTTCACTGCTAGCAGTGGACGTTGGGCTTTGACTTGCCGCCTTTCTCCTAAGCAGCCTAGTTTCTTTGCCCACAAGCACATAAGCTGATTTATCTGCCTTCCCTTGTACCTTGTAATCCTCCGTCGTTTAAAATCTGCACTTCTTTCCTCAGCAGTTTTAGATTTCTGTCAGCAAACTGGTGGGCAGCAATGCTTTGCTGGAGCTGGTGGAGCTGCCAGGGGACAAAGCAGCTCCCGGCTGGCCATGGCCTCCCCGGCTCAGCCGAGAGGGCTTGAGGGGTGCCAAAAAAATCCCTCCGGCCACTCCTGGCAGCGGGACTGCTTGGAGTAGGAGCGTAACGTGAGCTTTCTGGTGTTGTGTGTGTGGTCGGACCCCAGACGCGTGCCGGCCGGGGGGAGATGAGCCGGAGAGCTGAGCGGGGCCATGACTCAACAGCTGGAGCGTGTTCAAGCACAACGGAGTGGGAGCCTCATTAATACAGGGATGGAATTAGCAATGAAACGAGTGACGTATTAAGACTTCCAGTCAGGGATCAAGAAACTCAAATCCATAGTAAAGTAATTTTGAAGGGTTTTTTTCCAGTTGTGTGCAGCAGCAGAGCATCCAGACAGATGAAATACGAGGGGATGGAAAGTCAGTGGTTTCTTTGAGACAGAAACGCTTTGATACAACAGTATTTTTTTTACCCCCTTCCAGTTGAAATCACTCTGAGTTTATTACCCTGCCTTTTCCCATTCATCTTATAAATATTTGGACACTGCACAGAAGTCAGTACAGGGTGCCTTCCTTCCATGCACCAGAAAAGAGAAAGAGAAGTTGAGAAAATCGGTGCTGAGCCTCCGGTTAAACACTGCCAGTTATTCATCAAGAAGAGGCAAGGGTAATACGATAGAACTATTTCCAGCGGGCAGACTACCAAGCTCAGAACAACATCAATGCTGCATTAAGGGGTTTGGTTGCTGTAGACAGGCAGGAAGGTGCAGAGGGACAAGGAGAAGTGGTTTGAGCACTGCCATGGCTCTGTTTTCTGCTTCTCTCTAGATGTTATCAAATGATTTGATCTGTAAAGCTGTGCTGTGCTGTTTGAACTTTTAAACTGGGTGGATGTAAGACATGTTAGATATTTAAATTGGAATATAGGGTAAAGAAAGTTACTTTCTCAAAGCAGACCAGTGTGATGGTAAGCAGTCTAGGAAGTCTTTCTCAGCTGTGCTTTTTGCAGGAGAGTTTCAGTCTTCATCTGTAAAAGCTGAGGTAATTTAGCCTTTTGAGCCAGAACACCTTCCTGTTTAAGTGCAACTTCTCTGCTACACCACTTCATCCAGAGTCATTGAAATGCAAATTCTGTTTATAACGCCTGAAAGATGTATCTGCTTGAAAACTATAAAGCCCATCGTGCCAAATACTATCTGTTGGCATTCACTGAGTAGAATCACAGCAGCTCCACCACTTGATCCGTGAATATGGGGAGAGGGACCTGGGCCTGCAGTTGGATGGAAATGTTGTACTGGAGTCCCTGCCCCACCCCCTCTTTGTTTAGACAAGTGGCTTCACCGTTGTGCCTGCTTCCCATCTGCAGACTAAGGTTAAGACCTAACTGTTTAAGGATGAGAAAGGTGTGTTTATAATGTGCTTGAAACAAGAAAAGTGCTATTTTAAGTGCTAAGTGTAATTGAGTGTAAGAGAATGTTGTTCTGTGACTCATTTGTTTAACTGCAAATGCATCAGAAACTTTATGAGCAGATGAGATCTGGAAAATGCTTGTTTTAGATGGAAAGACATAGTAGTAAAAAGCTGCATTAATCTGTGATCTTCAAAGCAAGACTTAGCAGAGCAGTTCAAACAACGTTTATTATTTTTGCAAATGTCAGCTGCTTTACTTCATTAGCACTATTTTAAGAAGTTCCTATTCTGCTCCAGCCACTTGTTCCTGTCCTCACTCTGTAGGTCTGTGTCCCCTCGGAGCGTGGTGTGCAAATGATTCAGTGTTTGGTGTGACAGAAACATAAAGAGTGAAAAACAGTGGTTAGGTTGGTGGTGGGGAAGGGGATCTGCTGTCAGCAGAAGAGAAACTTTCTCTACTGACATCTCCTTTTGGAGGTTCCTGACCACATGCACCCATTGGTTCGGCCATTCACGTGCTTGCCCCATGAAGATGGGTAGAGATGTCTGGTGGGAAGGAGAAAAGGAAATAGTAGTCCGATTAAATCTTTGTCCCTTCCAAATTTCTTGTCCCTACAAGGCAAAACTACCACCACAAGCAACCAGCAGTGTTGCAGGTATTGAACTCATTTTCTTACTCAGCCCAGCAGTGTGGATCTCAGTGTAGCCCATGGAGGAGCCAGGCTCAATTTGTTAACTGCTACCATGATTTCTCTGCAGATTAATTATGGTAATTGTTTGCCAGTTCTTGAAAAATAAATTCAGAGCCGTGACTTCTCTTGGCAAGCACGTATACATGTGCACGTATAGAAGTTCTCATATGGCCTACAGAATAAATACCAATTATTTTTTTAAGGAGAGCGCAAGAGCAATATCAGGGCAGCCAGGAACACTTTTCAGTGTGACCTTCAGCACCCTGTGGAGCCGGAGAGGTTTTAAAGGTTTGGAGATCCCCTTGGGGATGTAAAGCAATGACGTAAATTGTCGCTAAGTTAGGGTGCCAGCTGCTGTAAGCAATTCTTCAGAGGCCAACTGATATGTCTGAATTTATCTGCAGCGATCAAGGATTTTAGTGCCTCCCTTCTCAGGGCATTAAACGGATACAAAGAAAACTTTGAAAAACATTTACTCCCGTAAAGGGAGAGCTGATCTGCAGCCAGACTGGCTTAGAATCAGTGCTGATGCAGCTTCCATTAATAGGATGCCTGTGCAATTTTGATCTAAAGGACATAACTAACAGAGGAGTTTGGGCTCTGGCAAAGGTATTAATAGCAAGATTTTAACAGGCTACCAGGAAACCAAGTTTAAAAAGAGACAACCCTGACGGGGAGGCAAGCAGAGGTTCCTTCCCTCGAGTTGTGGTTAGGTAATTTCTGGGTACGAGGAGCGGTCTTTGCGCCGCAGTGTGATATTTAGCTTCTGGGTGCTAGATTTGACTCAGCAGCCTTTTCTGCTCGCCGTCTGCATGCTAACAAGGTGGTGCAGCGCTGCATGCGTGGGGCTCTGCCGGGCTGACTCATTACAGCCAGTGCACTCAATTCCCAAATAATCTAAAAGAAAAATGAAACCTACGGCAAAGCTGCTTGCCGTTCTTGGTAAGGTAGTTAAAGACAAGTTTGGCGTCTTCTGCTGAATTATCTGGGTCACTAGAGAGCAATTCAGGCCTTCATTTATTAAAGTGCTCTTTGCTCAAAATACATTATAAATTGCTCTCTACAAGGCAGCTTAGTTTTATTGAGCTTTGTGGCTAAATAGATAAAAATAAATTGCAGTGGTAAGTCTGCATATGGTATGATAGAAAACCTTTGTGACTCCTGCTTTTAGATAGTCAAGAAATGATGAAAACGCAATTTTTAAAAGGGTTGAGCAGTTCTGTAATTAAGCTCCTCAATTACTGCTTCAGTGCCCCGGTACTGAAGCAGTTCCTCTGTTTTCTGTTTTTTTTTCTGGTACATTTGAATTGAAATCCATTGCAAATGATGAGGCCTGGCACTTCTGTTTAGGTTATCCATGGAGCCCCGTTCAAAGGTGATGCTGCCAAGAGGGTAGAGATCAGCAGCCTGGGAAGGGCATTGTGCAGAACTGTGTTTTCCCTTCGTGAAGCGGCTGCCAGTCCCACGTCCTGGGCAGAACCCTGGCTGCTGACCCCCGGCCAAGACACGGGCAGCAGCTCTGCTCTCTGCCAGAGCTCTCTGAACAAGTCACTTCATCCTCTGGACTGAGTTGCTCATCTGCACAAGAGGGACGATGATTACCTCCTTTGTAAAGTACTTTGGGATCTGCTGGAGATAAGTGCTTTTCAGAGAGGTGTTTTTCCTTTTCTCTCCGAGGCACCGAGCAGCAGCAATCCCGCTGTTCCTGCCTTTGCGCTGCAGCGTTGCTGCCTCCGAGGGAACGCAGGAAATGATGGTGACATTATGGTTGGAAACATATTAGAGAGCCACAATTTATTTCTTTTTTATCCCGTTCCACTCAATAAGTTTACATGGTTGCAATGTCTTTCATAGGCTGGTTTTCCAGATAATGATGTTACACTATATCCCTGGTTTCAAAAATTTACCCTAACCCAGCAATGCATTTTCTGTCTTTCTAGATTCTGAGCGTTCCCATCTCTCCTCGTTCACTATGAAGTTGAAGGGCAAGTTTCATTCACCAAAAATAAAGAGAACTCCTTCAAAGAAAGGGAAGCAAGCTGACCTGACAGTGAAAACACCAGAGAAGTCAGCGAACAAAGTAAGCAGATGAAGGACACGTTCTGTTAGTCTTACTGGTTTCTAGCTTGCTGGTGCTCAGTTTATCAAAATCCGGTGCGTGACGTTGTCCTTTGCAGATCTTTCAGGGATCCTCAGGCTTATTTCATGGTTAGTTATAAACTGTGCTGTGTAGTATAAAATAAGAACAGCCAAGGCATGTACTTCTCTTCGGAGAGCCTGATGAGACCTCCTGCCATAAGCATTTAAATACCTCATTATGGAATGTAGTGTATGGCCTGACACATCTCCCCACATGCACACCCTATAGTTATGTTTGCAGCTTCCAAATCACTGCCTGGGTTTGGGGTGTGATCCTTTTAAAAACCCCAAAACCCAGGCGAGCAAATCCTCGAAGTTGGTCCAAAGATGTGCTCAATCTCTGATGACATCAGCAGGGAGAGTCAAACAGATGTGTTCGAGCAGCTGCTGACTCCAGCACACCATTTCTCAGACCCTACATACTTCACGTCCTCTAAGAGCTGATGTCACCACTCCTTCCCATCCCAAACCTATCAGCGTTATCTCCTCTGCTGTTGTGACCTGATTATGTAGACTGGAGACTATCTCTGACAATACTGTTGCAGTCAGTTTTCAAGTATAAATCGAAGCCAAAAAGTTAACAACAGTTGAGGTTATTTATGATAATTCAAAATCTTTCCCAGTTGGTGCTGAAAGTCTCATCCAGTGTGCAGCGCCAGACACACAGACATTTTTGGATGATCTCTGCTGAGGATTGTGTGGTGTTACTGAGAGCAGTCAGCCAGATACAGTGATTTTCTGCTGTGTGATGAGTTTAACATCCAGAGAAGTCACTGCAGGGCTTTCTACCCCTATTCTGCACAATTGGGTGGGAGATGATCAAGCTTTTATTTCTCAGGCTGTAAGTTTTTTCCCCGTGAGGCTATGGATATGTTTTCTAGGGAGCCAAGCACTTTGCATTGCTGACTGCTATTAAAAATAAAATAAAATAAAAATATCATGAGCTTACTCCTCGAAAGCTTTAATTCCAACAACATTTCAGGATGGTATATTGAGATAATATAGAGGCCCTTCTTTAAGCTGAGATGTGACCAGAAATTAAATTAGAAAACAAAGAGCCCTTTTGAAAATGCTGTTCTGTAGCAAATATATATTAGAAAGTTAATAATAACAGAAGGCTTTGCTTTTCTTTCTTTCCTCTACAAAGCACTGCAAGAGGGTTTACTGCTAAGGCATGCTGAACATGTAAACCCCTTTTTTATGTACCGATTGGGATTTTTGAATTGGAGAACAAAACACTTGCAGTATTTTTTATTACTGTACATGATTATTTAAGATATATACGTTTTTAAACTGAAATATTGTTGGTTTATGGCTCATTCCTTATCTATTCTAATAGCTACTATCCAACTAATCAATTAGGTGGATGTAGTCAGCTCATTTTCTTTGTGTGGAGGCAGTGGGGAAGAGGATATGCTTGGATTGTCACCAGGTTCTCTCACTGGAATATAGACATCAGTTGACAAACAGGCGATTTTCTGTCAGAAGACACACTTGATAAAGCAAATATCATCCTTTCCTCCTCCTTAAGTACTTAAGATGCTATTTTCGTACTCTTCAAGTAGATAATCACTGTAGAGCAGAAATAGCAATACCAAAAATTAACTGCAAAATCACTACGTGTAACCTGAAGGTTCTGCTCAATCCATGCGGACATCTTCTCCTCTTCCCCTTTATACCTCGATGTGGGCAATCCAGGGGGAAGTTTTTTTCAGGGCGTCCTTTTGTCCCCTGGACTCTGTCTTTGATTCTTATCGTACAGCATATTGTAGGAACAGTAGTGTCCTTCAACACTGTATGCAAAGTTATAATAGGTTTTTCACTGCCAAAATGCAGGAAAAAAAAAGAGACTGTTCCAGCTTTTGTAATTGGGTGTGTTCTGTACAGCTCCCCGTAACCCTTTCTGGGTCAGCTGTACCTCATACTTGATGCATTTGGAGCAATTATTCAAGGGAAAACTTCAAGTACTATGCAAAAATATCTCTATGTGCCAGGCAGGCAGGGGAGTGGAGAGGAGATGCTGTTCTGCCTGAATGTTAAGTTTATCTCATTTAACACCCAAAAGGGAGATGGGTGAATCAAGTGATCCTGCTGCTTTAGCAGCTCCTGCAGTTACCGATCTGGGGAAAAGAAACTGCTGGGGCAAGTTCACGTCAACTGGGAGATGGAATGGGAGTGAGTTCAGTCCTCTCTGCCAGCCCAGAGGTGTCCCACTGTGTGTTTCCTCTGGCTTTAGGGACACATTTGGTGGAAAAAACTTGATATCATTAGTCTTGTGAGATGCAGACACTGGAATATAGACTCATAGAACCATAGAATCGTAGAATTATTATGGTTGGAAAGGATCTCTAGGATCGTCAAGTCCAACCTTCATCCCAGCATCTCCCTAGCCACTAGACCCCAAGTGCTACATCTACTGGTTTTTTAAACACCTCCAGGGATGGTGACTCCACCCCCTCCCTGGGCAGCCTGTTCAATTGCCCAAGCACTCTTTTAGTAAAGAATTTCTTTCTAATATTCAAGCTAAACATCCCCAACACAACTTGAGGCCATTTCCTCTCATCCTAATATATATATTTGTAATATAATATATTTCCATCCATCCCACCGAGTTCTTCCTCCTTTCTCTAGATTTATTGCTGGTTTTCTTAGACCTGAGTGAGTAAAGCACTGAACATGAGAAACTTCAGCCTCGTAGCATCAACTGACATTTCTGCACCTGAGCTCAGCAGCAGAACCTGCAATCCCGTGTAGGATGTCCAGGCTTTCTTTGTGTACACACACGTACACGGGATACCTTTGGACCTCAGAAGGGGATTCATAAAAAGTGCTCTTAGGGAATGTCACCCAAAGAGCTAGCAGGAAAGTTGCCAAAGTAAAGGGCAGTGTCCCAGACAGTGTCCGGTGGCTGGATTTGCATGCCTTCGTGTGCTCAGCGGAAGGATTTGTGTTTCCACTTACCATTCTCAGCCCTGAACTCCCAGAGTCAAGTCCATCCCTCCTATGTGCCAGGAGAGTGTTTAAGCTATTAAGTCACAAGCCTTTCTACAGGAAACAGTTGTTGAATGAAACACATAAACAGCCATCAGAGCAGGAACTGCAATCCACATTTTTTCACTTCTGTTTGAGAGCTCTGACCGCCAGGCCACAGTCGTACTCACTCGGGGAATGTACGGGCTCTCTCATCCCTGAAATGCCTGAGCGTTTCAAATGAAGTGCAAAACTTTGATGGGAGGGACTGAGCCTCTCCATATCCTGGAATAAACTGCACAGTGGTGAGGACACATGCCTGACCTATGGGAAATGTCATTTTTGCTATCAATGAGTTGCCAGGATGTTCCCCAGCAGGGGAGTTTGGGGTGGCTGTGAGCTACAGTTTGGGACTTGAGGTGCCCGGCAAGTAATATTGTCAGAAGTGGAAGCAGAGGCAGAGTTTGGGCACTTCCCAGATGAGATGGAAAATGACAGGGTGGTTTGCAGGTCTTGGATCGGGACTTGGACTTCTAAAGTTGGAGCTAGATAGAGCTTGGGACTCTAATCCTTTTATGCAACTGGCCCCAAATGACTAACCAGTGCTGCCTATAAATTGTTCTTCCTAAAACCTTTAGGACTGCTGGTCTGATTTAGCAGAAAAGCAGCGCTGTTATGGCTGACAACAGTATGGGGAGCACACAAGACCATAAGTCATTAATTCTTGAAGGTGAATTTACTGAGGAGATAGTGGATGAAACCTGACTCTGCTAAGCTCTCTGCTCCTTTTCTAGCAGTGTTCAGTAGGTAATTTAAATCTCACTTAGGAACGACTTGTGGCATTAAAAGTCCTCCAGGCATACTCTGGTAAACTTTTCAACAATATCTCTGTCCAGAATGCCATTAAGATATCATGAATCACTTCTGAGTTTCCTCCTCTAGTGTTGGTGGTGGCACGGAAGTTGGTGACCACAACCCAGCTTTGTTCCAGGGAATTGTTCCCTTCTGCAACATTCATTCACTGAGGCCAGAACTTAAATTTCACAGTCCGTCCCCATGGAGAGCGTGTGAGTTCCCTTGCTCCAGCAGCATCACGAAATGGCTTGGACTGGAGTCTGATCAGAAAGGAGTTTTTTATTTGTGAATGGAGAGACAAAGGTGTAGCCCACTTGCATATGCATAGGCATATGGAAGTCAGCAGATTTATTCAGAATAATTCACGTACGTCATTGAAACTGTCAGGGACAGGTGCAAAAATGGGAGGCATCTCGTTCGGATCATTCTGAAGTTTGGAAGTTTTTCTGATTATGATGTGTTTTTCTCTTTCCTTTTGACTGATCCATTGCTTTTACTGATTGGAAAGGCCTTTTGACAGTAAGATGTGCTTGAGGTAAAAGGATTTCGATCGCCATCAGAAGGGCAACTCTGTCTAAAGCAGTAGTTGTTGCTTCCTTTCTTGCATTGTCATTACTATCTGCACTTGGTATATTTTTTTTCTTCACCCTCCCAGACTGGCTTCAAAGCAGTGCCCTTCACATCATCAGTAATATTAATCTTAATAACTGATCAAGATTAGCTTTCAGCCTGGAATGCACGTAATTCAGAAAGGTAAAGTCTGGATGCAGTTTTGAACTGACTGTTCTTTTAAAAGAGCAGCAATTCAATTTAAAAGTGTTGGTGGCAGAAGGGGTTTTCTCCAGTCCTCATGGAAGGTACCTCACTCAGTACTGCCATACTTGAAGTTAAAGGAACCTTACCCTTAAATATCCCGAGGTTTTAACATCTCTCTCCTTTTTTCCTCCTCTTCAGAACGTATCATGGCTAGAGGAGAAGGAGAAGGAGGTCGTCAGCGCATTGCGCTACTTTAAGACTATTGTGGACAAAATGGCAATTGATAACAAAGTGTTAGAGATGCTGCCAGGCTCAGCAAGTAAAGTACTGGAAGCCATCCTACCCTTGGTGCAAACCGATCCACGCATCCAGCAAAGGTAAGGCTCCTTCTTGGGTTTTGGAAGTAAGACAGACCAGCAGGCTCCCAGCTTCTCTCCTGAAGAATGACATCGTGCAGGAGACGGGAAATGCTGCAGTGGCTAATGAAGTGACTGCTATTTTTACTAATTATGTGATAGTTTTCAAACATCATTTAAAAGCAGATTCCCTGCTGCGACGAAGCCTGTGCTGCAGAAAGATAAAACAAATCAGGATGGTTCCAGAGAGGAGGAAGGGCTGATTCTTAGCAGACTCTGCTGTTTCTGCAGTCCGTGATGGTATCCTAGAAGCTAACAAATCCAATAGCTTTTACCTGAAAAGGAGTTTATCTTCAGAGTAATCCCTTTTTGTGTTCAGTTTATCCACTCTGGTGTTAGAGAAGTCTGAGCCTGCACTCGTAGCTGCTTTTTTTGATTTTACTGGATCAGATACAGAACAAAATAAACAGATGTACTTCAGTAGATTAACCAGTCCAAGTTCATTCCTCTGCTCTCTTAACAGATTATTTATTTTATGTTTTAACAGATTATATATATTAAGTTTTAACCAGTTAGGCAGTGGGTTTGAAGCCAGAAAAGAAGTAGAAATTTGCCAAAGCAAAGCTCAGTAGGGATTATAAGAATTCGTGGAGTTCTCAAGCCATAGAGATATAGCTGCTGTTCATCCTGTAGATGCTGGAGCAGTTGATTTAGACAAAGCAAGCAAATATTGTTGAATTAATACAGCAGGACCACAATTAGCCCTGACGGGTAAAAAAAAAACCCACAAAACTAGGCAGGGAAATTCAGGTGTTAGGTTCCTGAAATCCTGTGAACTTTTTGCTGGTTCTACTTCTTTTCCATTGAGTATCTCCAAAATTTTTTGTTTCAAGATGCTTAATTTGAGTTGCAGTGCAAGAAGGGTTTATAGCGTGGCTAAGACAGCAGTAGGGTGCCAAATATTTTTCAAACGGGTATTTTGTGTTTATTGCAAACAAATATTTTTGTGTTTGGCCCTAATGCATAGGCCAGGGTTGTATCTGACAGTACAAAATGAAGGAGGCAGCGGGTGAATCTGAGAGCTACGGCTGGGACAGGAGACACAATTAGATCAGATCTCTACAAAGAGCAAAAGCTGTTAGAATGTCTAGCTGATGTCGTGGTGTTGGGTCATAGGCTGGACTTGATGATCTTGGAGGTCTATTCCAGCCTCAGAAATTCTGTGATTCTGTAATGGGAACATTCATCAGGCTTCTGGATACAGGCACAAAAGTTTCTTTGGTTGCTATCTGGTTTCCCACAGCCATTAAATTCCTGACAAGCACCTGCTTTCACTTAATAAAAGAAAGAATGAACTTTCCCCTTATGCCAGGAGAACATGTAAAATGACAGCAAATATCTTTAGGATAGAACATGTCATCTTTATAGTAGTTTGCTTTGATTTGTGTACCCACTGGGTGTTCTCTGGGTGATCTTTCCTTCTAAGAATATATTTGGAAATAAATATCAACTAAGTGGTCTTCAGCAGCAGTATTTCAGACAGTTTTATTCTTCAAATTCCTTACACCCTTTCTCTTAGTAGTGAACTAATGCAACCTCAACAGCTGGATACCCCTATTTCCCCACAGAAGCAGAATTTTCGTACTCAGGAGTCAGTGGAGTCCTCTACACAGTGATAAGTCTCTCTGGAAATGGTGTGGTTTACAGCACAGATCCTTTATCTAGGTTTTGCCTCATTTAGCCTCACGGGCTAACGAGATCTGGCATTCTCAACAAGCCACGTCCTTTCGTGCCTACCTGCACGCTTTATGTCTTTTGAGTAGTGGAAGGGCACAAAGGGGTGATTTTGATAGCAAATCCCCCTCAAGAAAAGTGAGCAAGATTTGTTTCAGTGTGGAAGAAAGCCCTACAATTATTGTTGGACTTCTTTTTGCTTTAAGGGAATCATTTGCATCAAGGAAAAAAGTAATTAAATCTAGCACAAAATGGGCTTTCAATTACTGCCTCCTTAGAAGGAAGCAGACTGAAGATTAATGGCAAAGAAATCAAAGCCTTAGAAAGAGATGGGGGAGGGCCCTATTTAGGAAATATCTCCTACCAAACTAATTTCATTTGAAATGAGAACAAATGGCAAGCAGCATGCTTTAAATAAAAAATAATAATAATAAAAAAGCAACCAACCCAAAACCAAAACAACCAAACAAAAAAGTACTTGCTGTTGTTTGCATCCCCTACTTGTAACTTCACAATAGCTCTTTCCCCAGTCCTGCAAACCTCATTCACCTAAATAATCTCATTGTAGCTTGTGGGCTTGATTCTCTTTGCACAGATAATGAAATTACTGGAGTTAAGCCAGTGTAAAATGGATACCAAAGCAAAATGGGAAGATTTAGAACTTTTGTATCAGTAATGATTGCGAGATTGCACCTTCTCTTATCTGTTTATGGTTTTGATGCAGTTTCAAATTGATTTAACTTTACAAAGAACTGTTGAAGCGTTGCCATCAGCAGTACTGTTAACACACCTTGTTTAGTAATGAAGTAAGTGTTTTCAGAACCGCCAGGAAAATGCCTGTGAGCAAAGTTAACTGTTGTTACAGTTAACTTTTATTTAGAGTTGTCATCCTTCCAAAAGTATTTTTTTTTTCCCCTTCAGAACAATAGCTTCGATTCTGTTTCTTATTAAAAACAAAATAAAGCAACACCCTTCCTCTTCCAAACCTAAAATTCATTCAGCTCAATTTCTGTAAAGAAGCAGGTTTTAATTACTTGTTTTCAGGCATTATAAACAGTGAGGAAATGATTTGTAAAGGAATGAATAGAGTCAGCTCTCAATTATCCAAGACATTTTTGGGGAGAGTTAATAAGGAAGAGGGAAATCATAAATAATACTGGAATAATATAGCTTAGACTTAAATACAGGACTTGGATATTTACCTTTGAAGCTAAGGCATAGGATTGAGCTATAAATTAGAATGGAAAGCACATTCTTTTTAGCACGGCTGTGTTAACCTGCAGCCCAGATAATTCATTCCGTTAACTGAGGATGAACTGTTGGTTCTGCTATCATCCCATTTGGTGCTGGACAACGGGAGAGCAACTGCAGCAGAGGAAAAACTCCTCCTTTGTCACTGGCTAAACACAAATTCTGAATGTCAGAGAGAGAAGGAGACCAGTCACATTTTTACCAGTGTGAAATGCACTT
>JAAGNO010027942.1:58414-88197 GCA_033439905.1 Ceryle rudis
TTTTTTAAAACCTTTTTAACCTTAGGGGGTTTGTTTATATTAATTAACTATTTAAAAAAAAATATATATTTTGTACTGCTGTAGTTAACTGAAATTGGCCATGACTTTAACAAAGCAGGTGGAAATGTGGGAACAGAGCCCATGGTCTTAGTGTCAGGAGGGCGACTGTTGCAATATTTCTTCGTGTTATCTATGCTAAAGTTTGACTGTCCCAAGCTGTTACTTCTTAATCAAATGAGAAAAGCAACCAAGAACTCTAATTTGGGATTTGCGTAACTACGTTCCCGTGATGCAGGTGGGAGTCGTAAAAAGATAAAGTAACATTTCCAGCTAAACTAAACTGAGCATCATGCATTATTGCTTTGTGAGGATGAAACCTTAAACACCGTGTCCTTTGTGGGAAAACCAGAGAGTCCAGAGAACTCCTCTCTGAAGGGTCAGGCAGTTCTCTGGAGTCTGTGGTCCCCTTGTTGGTGTGATCCTTGCACTGTCACTTGTACCTTGTAGTCCTTTAACCTACCTCCTCCTCCTAAAGGTGGCTACACCTTAGGGATAGTTTCCAGAGGTGACGTGCTCCACACAGGCATGAGAGAGGGTGGGTGAAGCACAGATTTACTGTAGCTGTTGTGTAGAAGGGAAATTCTGCTCCTTTTCTGAACTTGTCAGCTGAAGTGAAGCATTTCTTTGCTGCCCCTTAATCGTTATCCGGGCAGCCGAGGTGTCACTGGTTTGCCTGCTGGGCATTCTTGTAGTTTTACAAGCTGATACCATCAAGGTGTTGCTCACAGTCCCCTGAAGCAAAGGTTTCTTGAAGTGCAGCCTCCCACCCTTACCTTCATCTCTCTGTTGGGAAAGTGGTGCAAGCAGACGATGCCTCATTCACCAACCGCTGTAAAATCCACCAGACTCTTGTTCCTCTGCTCCTGCTGCCGTGAGAGCTTCTGAAGTAGTAAATCACATGGGCATCAGCTGCTTTAGCAATAGACAGGTTTTGCTGGATGGACTTCTCTGTAAAATAATAATTAGGAAGTCCTTTCTTGTGAGCTTCAGACCTTACTTATGAAACATTATACGTTATATTCAACGAGTCAGAGCTGAGAAAGTCCAGCCAGACCTTAGCCTCCCTCAGGCTCCCTACTAGAGTGGAATTTGGGAGAAATTCCTTAATAGTATTTGTTACTTACAGTGTAATACCTCCCTCTTGTGCAGATGATATATAATTCTGAATTGGATTGAGAAAGGCTGGACATCACCGGTATCCGATATCTCGGCAGTACCGGTGAGAGTCCAACAGCTCACACCAGAGAGACCAAGTTCTCAGCCTGCAGGTTGCCACAAAAAATAGCAATCTGCTAGAACTGGCTGCTTAGCAGCCAGAAGCAAGAGCCAGTTCCTCCTTTGGGCATCTGCCCCCCAATGCCATGGAGGGGGGGAAAGGGCAGCAGGGAGCAGCTTGGCCTCTCCCTGCAGCAGCTGTCCACGGGTCAACTGGAAGGGCTTGGGGGGGTAGTTTATTTTTAAGGGATTTGTGAAACAAAGAGGATTTGAACTGTGATTTTTTTTCATGCCTCTCGAGCTCAAGAAAGGCATATTGGTGTGTCTGGCTCTGATGAACTGTATGAATAGCTGTTTGTTTAGCAAGCCATGATATGCATTGTTTTACAGTTAGAGGTTCTTATCCTTTATTCATAGCCTTTTCTGTGCTCTCTTTCTTTGTGTCTCCTCTCTCTTGCTTTCTTCCCCCTCTTCAGCAGGCCTCCTATGCTGCCTCTTCTTTCTCTTCTGTCTCCTACTGTGTCCAGCAAACTAAAGTGCCCTTCACCCCCGAGGACACCGGTGCCACTCAGGGCCTCACTATGTCAGTCTCTAACTCCTTTCTCAACCGGCACAGCTCCTTTCCTGTGCATTCGGTGAGTTGCTTCTCTGCACTTTTAACACGTGTGAGTATTGGTGTCGGTGAAACACGCGTGCAAATTCTGTGCTCTACCCTCTCAGTCTCAGGTAAAGGTGAAGGTTCTTCTGGGGGCTTTTGAACTCGTGTAGTAATCAGCCAGGTGAGAAAAACTGTGGCAGTCTCACTCAGTGAAGCACAGGGAAGGTGTGGCTTTCCTGACTGTGTACCCACTGGTGTTGCCACTGGTGTTGGCATTTGTGGTGAGGGCTTGACAAAGGACAGCTGGCCTGTGTGCCCAGGCTCACTCCTTTGACCTACATGTTCTCCAGGCTGCACGTTGGAGCTGCAAAGTCTTTCTGTTCCGTTGCATAATGTCAGCGATGTGGATGAGTCGATTAAAGGCTGCTGTTTGAATCTGGCCTTTGGAGAAATAATGAGATGCTGTCCCCAAAATACATGGATTTAGTCAAACATGTGGAACAGTGGCTGCAGCTCCTTAATTATTTTTCTTCTAGAAAATGGCCTCTAACAGATCTTTCATTTCACATTTGCTTGTCTGCTTCCCTTCACATCTCCCTGGTCCCAAACAAGCTCAGTAGCTTGTATGATTTGCTGACAAATGAGCGGGGTTTTCTCCTACAGCACTTGTGAGCAGTCTGAAGAGAGAACTGCAGGAAAAGCTGGAAATTATTTAAATCAAAATAAGAATGATCTTAGAGCACTGCTTATATCTGTGATCAGCTGCTTAAATTAAATGGTAGTATTAACAAAGTGTTAATGTAATGACATTAGATCTAACCATGGGATTCCAGCAGCTCATCAGTATGGGGCTCGTTTGCATGTAAAACTATGTGGTTATGCTCTGATTACCGTGTGATGACAACTGAGAATAGGCTGGTTTTTAACAGTGACCTGGATGTTTAGTAAATTAGGCTTCTTCTGGAGAAGAAATTATCAGAGAAGACTTGAGAAAATTCAGAAGTGTTCAATTAGTTTAATATTAAATGTTTGAAAATGGTAGCCTCCCACTGTGGCACTGCTATCTTCCCTTTTCAACACAACTCGTTTTCTAAAAATTAATGATAATCGTGGGTCCAAAGAAGAAGAAGAAGAACGTATTCAGGTACAAGTAGCACTACTTCACAAGCAAGGAATTAAAGCTTTTGGCTTCCACTTGGTGGGAGAGGAGCATCACAGTTTTGCTGCCCAGATGAAAAGGCTGAGCTGTGGAAAGGTTAGTGCTTTGCATAACTTGGTGGTAAACAGTTTTAAAACTTGAAGTAGTGCAAAAGTTCTGAATTGCACAGCTCTCTAGTTGGACAGTGATCCTTGCAAGCAAAACACGGAACCGTAAGAGCAGGTAAAAGCACTTCACTATTTTTGTTCTAATTGAGAGGCTATAAATATGATAGTATAATGTTCTAAAAATATGTGGGCACTTCCATGAAAAAAACTGTCCTGGTTGGATGAAATGGTTACTACCTACTTGTTTTCACCTGATCTCCTCCTGCTTTGGACTACATTATTGAGAGTATATTATTTTATGGTATGTTAAAACTTCATTAAAGAATTCTTCTTTGTTTTTGCAAGGATTTGTTGAGGGGAAGGTGAATGGCTGGAGCATGAGGAACAATGAGAACAATTAGGCAGTGCACTGTCAAATGCACAAAGGAGATAAGCTGAATTAAAAATGGTGATTTTTCCATTAAAGCCTTTAAATTATGATAATCTCATAGTTGCTCATGACTCTAGCTGGTCTATTTTTTCACGGGCAAAAAAGGAGATTTTTCACTATGACAGTGTCTCTTTGTCTCCAAGCCACAAAATACCAACGTCCTTGCATGAATCATAGCTGACCCATGTAATACCATAACCGTGGTTTATCCCATTTTCCCTGTCCCTAATAAGACAGAGATGTGAAACAGCTGTCCAGGTTTGGATCGTTCCCAGGGTGACACCCTGCACTGCAGCTCTAAGAAGGACCAGAGCCCCTCTTGCAATCCGCTCCTGAGCCTTGACTGGAACAACCACGTGGCTTCACGCGAGGGATGCCACGAGCCGCACCAGTAACGCCTTAAGCGCATTGCTCTGCTCCGTTTATTCTCATGTCTTCATTTTTCCACTCTCAACAGGGAAAGGCTGCTCAAGTGAGCACTGGTGGTGAACAATAAACCTGTTAAAAAAAAAAAAAGCATTAGCTTTTCACAAGGGAGTTAATGCGAGAGAGAGCACACCCTTCACAGACCAGCCAACGGAGGAGTTGACCTCTTGTGCACCCAGATATCAGTGGTGATTATCAAATCTCTTAAAATGATACGTCTCCTACATTAATCATTATCCATTCCCTACAGGAAGCAAAAGCCTCTGTAGATCAATGCCAGGAAGCCAGAGCTGATATGAAATGGCTTTCCACTGACCCACCATGCATGGTGGGTTTGCCAAGCGTAGCCGATTTTTAGAAAGTACCCTGTGCTTTCTTCCTTCCCTGGAGCCTGGCCTGGGGTGAACAGCAGGAGTCAGTCCCAGAGGGAAGACCTGGCCCTGTACCCATCTGTTCACGTGCAGCAGCAGGGAAGCTGAGCCTACACCGGCACATTAGCCCATTAGCTCTGCGCTCCAGGTGAAGGACTAGTGCCTTACAACTGACCGCAATTTTCAGACAGCATTTTGAAGCAAAAAGAGGTGAAGGTGTTCAGATCATCTTTGGATTTTTAATGTATGAATTTCTTTTCTAGAATCTCGACTCTTTTCTTTCCGATCAGCGCTGCAGGCGCTGCTGCCGTCCAGAAGCCACCACTGCTCTGTCAAACCACTAATCGCGTTTTTCCCTTCTTTGCAGGAAATTGTGTCAGAGGTAATAGATTTTACTGGATAGAGGCAGATCTTGAGCAACTGGATCAAACCTCATGGGGTTTGGCAAGTTGAGCTTGTTTTTCACCGAGTCTCATTCGTGTCTGGCCTCTGTGCCAGCAAAGGGTCGTGTTTGTAGTGTGGGCTGGTAAAGGAACTGCAGCATCGTAGTCTTCATCTCATGTGCCATTAAGCTGTTAAATCCCACATCGGTGGGACAATTGGGTTGTACTGTCAAGAATCATTGTAGGGATTCCCATGTCCCAAAAGCCTTTTCTGTTGCTAAGCAGTAGGGAAGGAGAGTCGCAAAGAAAGCATCCTTCTTGGTGATTGGCCGTAGTTTTTCTCAAGCTGATCACCTTCCACCCTTCTTCTTGTGAAGACAGAGAGGTGCTGTCCTTTGGGTTATTACTGCCTTGTGTTCTTTGACTGGTATCCAAATGGCAGGAATCAAATCTTGAAATCTTACTTTCTGGCAGCTGGGGGACTCTGCACTGATAGAGGAAATCAGCCCGGTGAGAAGCTCTCCTCCTGTCCTTCGTCATATTTTCCACCAAAGGCTGCAGAAAGTCTTGCATTCAGTTACAGCCAGGAAGCTTTTCCTCCCTGAAACAAGGAACACGGTTGTTTCTCGGAGGCGTGTACATGCTATTAGTGGAAATTTGGCTGCATCCTCCACTATGGAGAAATAACTTGCCTTTTTCAACATGCTGTTTCTTCTTATGTTTTCTTTTTAATTAAGAAACATTTCCAGTAATTTTCCAGACACCAAATTGGCTGTTGGATTCCAGCAGAAGGCGCAAGTGGTTTCCTTATGAATGCTCCAGTTCAGCGCTTCTGTTCTCATTTGTTCCTACCGTTCTTGAGCAAATTGAACAAGCACACAGAAAATTCACAGCAACTGTTTTTCTTTCTTGTGTGTGTGCTAATACATGTTCAGGAAAAGGAGAGTCAGATAAGCGTTTAAAGGCGTGCACTGTGCAGACATGTGCTTCACATGTTTTCCCCGCCTCGCTCCTCTTCGTGTAGCTCACTTTCCAGTCTGCAACGCACGCCGCAGCTCTGGCCCTCAGCAAAGACTGAGCTGCTTTGATTCATATGGTGATCCGATGGTGGGAACCACGATCAAACCGAGACTGGGAGATGCTAATGTGTGCCTTCATTTCTGTCCTAAGCAGGGTTTAGCTTCTTAGTTTGGAGAAGGGAGGGGGGGAAAAAGATTTGCATCCATTTAGCCAGCTGCTGAGGTCTAGGTATTGTTTTGCCTTTCCTGTTGAGCATGCATTCATTCTGCATTTGTGTTCCTTTCCACTGCCCACAACAGGCCTGGACAGTGGTATTAATAGTGCTGTTGCATGCTGGCACCACTGAATCCTGCTTCTGAGAACCACTTCCTCTGGTGGCTTAGACATTTTCCTTGCAGTTGGAGCACCACCTCTATCTGTGCAGGTCTCTCTAAACATTCCTCTGTTGACTTCATAGGTCATGGGGTTTGTGTGACTGACTTCTTAGGAGCATTCTCTTTGTCTCTGGGCTCTGCCTTTTAGAGATCTGCTTGCTAGATATGGAGGTATTGTCTACAAGCTAAACAGGAGTTAACACCGTAGCTGTGATCACATTGAATTCTCCTGATAGTTTCAAAAGAGAGATGCACGATTGCATGGTTAATAAATCTTACAAACGTCTTCTCCCCCTGCCCCCGGATTTCTTCTGTTGCAAAGATGTGAGAGAATCCCTCTCAGTTACGACGTTTGGATTTTGTGTTTTCATGTGCAGGAGCTGGGAGACCCTCTCCCAAGGGAACAGCCAGCCCTGTCCATCCATCTGCTGTGCTAACCACTGCTTGAAACCAGGGAGGTCAGCTCTGCAGCCAGGTCACAGGCTTTGCTGAGAAACATTTGAGCATGAGGAGTTACTGCCTTTCCTGTGGCAGTGCTTGAAGCCATTCTGTTGGCAGCTTGTGTTTCCAGCCATTCATTGTAGGAGCATTTCCTTCCTTATTAGCAAAAGTACCTGGAAGCCCAGCATTGTGTCATGAGATAGGAAGTCTTTTCCAGTAGTTGTCTATGCAATTACATTCTTGGGGTGTAGCTGTTTTGAGCAACACCCAGTATTTTGTGAACATAGTTCTCTACTGTTAGAATTTGGGCATCCAGTTCTGGCAGGTTTCCCACATCGCTCTCTTAATAGCATTGGCAGAGGAGATCTAGAAGATTGATCCTTTCCTCTGATAGCTTCATGCTTTGGAAGTCTGATGCTCTATCTGATCTGGGAGTGTCTGGCAGGATCTCAGATTAGTTTGGCAGAAGAAGTCCGTAGAGTAATTGAGAGGGCCATGTTTAAAAGGTGAAGACTGTGTCTGCTGAGGCTGCAGATGCTCTGACAGCCATATAATTGAATTCAATATAAAATTTAGGATGGAGACTGCTCTTACTCACAACCAGTGACTCCCTGCATATAAACACTGTGTCTCCCTGTTGCCTGTGGTCAGCCATGCCTAGAGAATGCAGAGGAGCGTCGCTCTTGAAATAAGTTTTCTATTAGAGTGCTTATCTCCTGCCATCTAATCCAAATAAACAGTTGTAATGTCATTGACCTTTGGGACATCCTGTAACGCTGCTGCTAATGATGGAAAGCTGTTCTAAAATATTGACCGTTGCAAAAAATCAAAGGCAGCAAATTGAAAATGTTGAAAGATGCCATCTCTGGAAGACCTCTGTGTGTCACAGTGTGTGGTAAACAGTCAGGTCCAGGCATGTTAGCTTCCTGCTGTTCCCAGGAGATTGCTTCGAGCTCAAAGCATTCCTTGTGGCAGTACTTCCCAAGTGGCAGATAGGTTGTTCTTTTTAAAAACCCATTTTACTGGTGAAACAAGAGGGATCTCTCTCTTCCTGTGCTGGCCATTTGCTATCGTAGGTGTGGATCATTTGTGCTGGGAGAACATCTCCTGGTCCTGTGGTGGGAGCCCGGCAGCATGGCCAGCTTTGGGTTAGAGGAAAGCATCTGCTCTCAGAGGATCCGGTTGCTCAATCCTGCTTTCCAGCTTTCCCAAAGGTTATTTTGAAGTACTTCTCTTAAAGCAAAGCCATGGAGTAGGAGGTTGTGTCAGTCCAGCCATAACCAAGGCCTTGCTGACCCTGCAAGAAACCTTGAAGAAGCAGATTAAAACTAGCACTGATTTATTTCCAAGATAAACTGTTGCCTGGGATTTCTTAGGGGAAGGACTAGAGGATGCCTAGTTTGCTCATGACAGTTCTGTTGAATGGACTGTCCCCTCCCCAAAAAAGTATGTCTTTTAAAGCATGACAGGGCTTCCAAGAGGTTTACAACACCCAGACTCCGTGGAAGCTGTTACCACAATTCCTGCTGCAGCTGCTGGCTGGGCTGGGCTGGGTCGGATGGGGAGCAGCAGGACTGGGTGCCATATGGACATCATCTCCACCGCAGGGTGGGGGGTTTTTTCCCCTTTAAAAGTATGCTTCATTCTTGGCTCTTGTCCCAGCACGGCTGCATAGCTGGAATTCCAGAGCTGCTTCCAGGCTCCAGAGGAAGGAGGGGGCTCCCTGGCTCACTTTCCATAAGATGCAACTTTACAACAAGATTGGAAGTCGAGAGCAGCCTGGTTAATGAATGCCAGCGCACCAAAGGCTTCTCTGCGCTGTTCCCGTTGTTAACAGCACGCTGAGAGCATGTCTGCGTCGTTAAATGCTTGTTCACAGATCACATAATGAAGATTAATGCATTTTCCTGGGTACCTGGGCCTTAAACCGGCATTTTCAACACATCTCATGCCAAGATATTGTTTCAGAAGGGGGATTGATGAGGCAGAGGAGAGATTTAATGTATAGTGATTGTCAGTAGTAACGTATCCGCACTCAAACTTTTAAAATTTGTGCAATGTTTTGTTACATTTAGTTCTAAATTGCCTTTGAATTGGGATTAATGTCTCTGCACAGCTTCTGCCTTGCATAGTTTCAAATTTTCCTGCCCCAGGAGCAGTAATTCATCTCCCCGAGCTCCAGCTCAGCCCGCAGGCAGTGTACCAGGCAGTGTCTCAGCTGCCGAGCCTCCCGGCCGGCGTTTGGCCTGAACTAACCCTGCCAGCCCCATCACGCAGCGTGAGAGCATCGCAGGGCACTGACTTGATGGAGGACAGTAATTTCCTTTCACTCTTGCCCTGCATGAGCTCCGCTGCTGCTTTGCAAAAGCCTGGCTCTTTCTCTGTGTTCAGCAGGTCAGAGACAAAAAACCTTGGACTCCTCGGTGGCAAAAGTCCCATCAGCTACAAAGTGAAGCACAGCGCATGCCGCCTGTCTCGTGTGGGTGTAGGGAGCCCAGCTCGAGGGGAGCTGGCACATGGGTTCTGTTTGAGCAAATTATTTCCTTTACTGGAGCAGAGGATCTCGTTCTTGGGACAGCAGTTTGTTGAGTTACTTCTTGAGCCGTTGCAGCAGTGGTTGGTGGGAGTACACGTTCTCCATCTGCTTTGCTCCTGGTCTTTTTATGGGGGGGTCCCGCCTGGGACTTGGGGTGATGGTTGACATATTAGCACTGGTGAGATCATGAAATACCAGGGAGATGGGGGCAGGCAGAATGAATTTGCTGAGCCAAGATGATGTCATGAGCCTGGCGTCTTACGAAGGATTTAGTGTTTTGTCCATGCAAGTGAAAATGAATAAATGTAGAGCATTTATCCAGGCAGAAAGCAAATACAGAGATTAGACTTGTCATTGTTACTGAGGCAGCACCAAAAGCTGACACTGTCCCTGGAGCCAGGGCTGCTCATCCGGAAAGAAACGGGCAGGAAGAGAGAGGAGCCTGTCCTAGAGCCAGTCTCCTTTTAGCCACAGGCATGTGGTAGGGATTTGCATTTTAATTATTTTTCAGTAGTCTTTTAAGCTCTCTTTCCAGAGCATCTCCCTCTGCTCTTATGTATTGTGGCCCGCAATTTGGTTTGGGCCCTGAGAATACACCCAGAGCCCTTCCAGACTCCACGCGTGGCGGAGGGCAGGATTAAGGTGGTGGAAGGTAAAGTCTAGCCATTGACCTTTACATTTCCTTTCCTTTGTAGCTTTTTTGCCCAGGCTTCTGGCCCAAGGCCATTCTCAGTGTAGATTTTTAGCTCCCATCTTTCCTTGGTAGAAACAAAAATACCTCTGCTGAACTGGACGCTGCTCAGGTGACAGACTAAGCTTTGGGTTTATCACCTGCTCAACTCTCTCGGGAAAACGTAGCCTGCATTCTCCAATTCATGCCTTTGTTTCCTCATCTCCTTTTTTACGTCACAGCGGTGTCACTTTTCAGCCTGGTTTGAGCAAGTTGGGTCTGTGCTTCCCGAGAGCTCTGCAACGCACCGTCCTGCAGCAGAGCAACTGCCACAGCTTCATTTCGGTGTGGGTTTTTTTGGGATGATGCGATTTTCCTTCGGTCCACTTGGCTATGCCACAGATCTCACTAGTGGTTGAGCTCTACAGGTTTTAAAATAAACTCCTCCCCAGCAGATTTTGCATTATTGTCTTTTTTTTTTTTTTTTTTTCTGACAAGTATTTGCTTTGTTTTGGACTTATCCTGATGGCAAATCTTACTAGCACCAGATGTTAAAAGACAGAGCATTGCTCTTGTTTTTCTTGGCACAATATAGTCCCACTGCACCCTGTTTAATATTATCTGAACAGTAATCTGATGATTAGGAGAGATAGTGAAAGAAAGCTTTACGCAGATGATCTCTTTTCATCTCTTCAGCTGACTCTTCAAGGCGCTGCATTAAAGGGTCGGTTTGATAAGGAATTCATCACTCCTGAGGGCAATTATCATTTTTGCTCCCTATGTTTCTCAAACGGGCACGAGCAGCAGTGTAATCTCCTTTATCCTTCAGTGTAACTTTGAAGACAGTATCCAGCCACTCCTCCCTGGGAGCTGTGTGTTCTGGAACAGACTTGACACAGTAGCTGTTAAATTACAGGGCTGGAGAAAACGGCATCTTAAATTTGGATCCTGTGGAAAAATCCCAGAAAAGCAATAAGCACTCAGAGTACATTTCTCTATCTAGATATTTCCAGCATGCTCCCCGTCGTGGTTCTGCATGCCTTTGCATCCTTTCAGCCACCCGAGTGGTTTTCAGGGTTACTGTCATGAGCAGTACTGAGATGCCTGGTGAAGGCTGGGTACCTCCCGGTAAACCCCCTGGTGCCCCCTTTCCCTCTGTGAGATGAGCAGCCGAGCTGCTGTTTGTGCAAGAACATACCTCTCCGTGAAAAATAAACCTGGCTGACATGTCCCAGATAGCAATTCCTTCTCTAACGTGTGGATGACAAAGTAGTGCTGCCCTGTTCGGGTTGGCCTCTCGACAGAGAGGTGCCTGTGTTAGAAATGCCTTGTGCTGTCACTGCTACGCTACTGCTGAGCTAATTACTTTTTCTTTTGTCTGTCTCTTTCCCCATCTTGTCTTTGTGTTGTATGTCTCTGCATCGTGTAGTACAAATCTGTGTTTAGGTCCTACTCCCA
The DNA here is from genome assembly GCA_033439905.1 of Ceryle rudis. Classification (NCBI taxonomy): domain Eukaryota; kingdom Metazoa; phylum Chordata; class Aves; order Coraciiformes; family Cerylidae; genus Ceryle; species Ceryle rudis. The sequence continues at coordinate 69,663 of JAAGNO010027942.1, forward strand.
GGACTTTGTGCCTCACGACCAAGTCTCCATACCTCCTTTCCTCTCTTCTACCTCCTCCTCCTGCTCCACCCCACCTTTTCCACCCGTCCATCCATCTCAGAGCTCTGACCTAGCGGTGCCCGCCGTAGCCAGCCAGTCACCCAGCACTGTGGATGTGCCAAACTCCTCTTCTCAGGAGAGCAGCTTTAACGGGAATGCTCCTGTCTGCCTTCCTTCTGAAACCTCTTTCACTGATTCTCTCCAGACGCCTTCGGTGAGACTACCCAAAGAGATGATGCACGCAAGGCTGCGTTTATTTGTTTTATAAAAGAAAATGTCTCTTGTATTAATACATGCTGAATGTGATCTGGTTCGGTTTCTAAATGTGTGTATGAAATGCAGCAAGGTAATTTCGTATAAAAATCATGGCTAGAAAAAATGAACCAACTCATCAGGTTTGAGAAATGTTATTATATGTAGGAAACGTAAGATGTGAAACGCTGGTGAAGGGGAGAGGAGAAGTTGCTGTAGCCTCCTGCAGCTGTGATACAAAGCTGAGGAAGGTACAGCAGCGTTCCGTGAGGTTGGTTGTTTCTAAACACAGGCTCCTAACAGCGGTTCGCATCCTGTGGCTGCTGCCACGGAGGGATTTGGAGATTGCCACCCTGCTCCCTCCCAAGCCACTGGTGAGCCCCAGGAGCAGTGGGTGCAGTCCAGCTCTGTCTCTCCTGCGCATAAACCTGTTGCTCTCTGCAGGCTCCTGCTCCTCCCAGTTCCCAGCAGCCCTAGCCGTGCGCTCGGTGCCAGTGCACGCTGGTGCAAAGCATCACGTGCAGGTGAAGTTAGACTCACGCTGTTCCCACACTGATCTGGCACTACTAGTTTGAGGTCTCAGATCAGTTTTGCAGATCACTGAGCAGTTTTATCCATTACAGCTATCTTTTAAAACACCTCATTTTCAAGGCAGTTCCTCTTTTGTTTGCTGCAAAGCCTGGAGTGGATGAGATTAGAGCTGTCAGCTAGTGCTGCCTCTTCAAAAAGTTTGGAAGAGGGACACTGATAGCAGAGTAAATGATCAGACTTTCACATTGGACCTGACCTTGCTGTCGCGTCTTCCTTGCGTTGGCTCCTTGTTAGAGCCCAGACACCCTCGAGTTTGGTTGAGCCTGGTGTGATGGCTCTGGTCTGTGCTCGTAGCATAGTTTGGGAGATACGTTTGTGATGCCCTCTGGGCTGCAGGGCTGATCTGCATTCAGCAGCAGGACCACAGCGCAGGTAGGACAGGCACCTGTGTGTCAAGCTCTGAATGCTCAGCTTCCCTCAGCTTGAAACCTGCGCATTGATATTGCACCTTCGCAGTCTCACCTGGAGTCCCTGGCAGCTCTTGCTGTGCCTGCTGCTCTTCTGCTGCAGCTCAGGGCCTTTGGGATAGTCCTCAGGAACCAGAAAATAATTACCCTTGGGAAGGTACAGCCTTGGTGGCCTGTGTTGGCCCCTGAGACAGAGGAATGGCTCCCAGTTAGGTGACAGCAGCTGCCAGAGTGCTTCTCTCAGCCCATGGGCACATGCTCTCACTAACATCAAGTGCTGGCCAGAGGCACCATCACGTATTTCCTTTCATCCTGTCTCCCTCAGAGTGAAAACGCCAGTGAGGAGGCTGGTGAGGGTGAATACGTCAATCTGTATTCCTCTGGCCAGAGCAACGGGGAACTCCCTCGCTCTGAAGGAGTAAGTAACCTGGAGAGGACTGGACACCGGGAAGGGGCTGCCTGGTGCATGCTGAGTACACGCCGGGGCTGACGCGCTTGGCACCGGCCTCTTCTGCACACTGTGGAACTCCTGTGTCCATCCTGCTGCCCCGGCTCCCTTGCTGATGGTCCCTCTGCTTGCCCACTCCTGGCTTGCAGGCTTGGGTGGCCTCCCAGTCTGGGTGGAGAGCAGGTGATGCTTTCGGGGTGGCTGTGAGCCCCGGCAGGAGGTAGGGACAGCTTTTCCTGCCACGCTGTTTCGTTTGTGCTTTGCTGTCTGTCTGGAGCTGCTTGTGTGAGGTTCCCTTCCAGAAAGCTGCAGCCTGACCAGCACCGTCCTGGGGCTGTGTTTATCCTTGTAACTGCTTTGGCTTCTCTATTTTAATACAGAAAGCCTTGTGCTCTAAATCTAATTTATTTTTTTTCCTTCACTGTTTGGACGCAAAGTAAGTGATTGATTTAGCATTGTAATCGCACGCTGGTTCTTCCTTTACTTGAGCCTCGTATCCTAGATATTTCCTAAAGGAGACAGGGCGTTTTCCACTGCAGGGAGGTTCCACCTTCCTGTTGGGTCATAGGAAACAGTGGCAGAGGTCTGTGGCGATCCTTTGGCCTGCCCTCATCTTGGAAGGCACATCTCCCACAGGATGTCTCCGAGACTTTTATCCGTGCTGGTGTTAAATACGCCAAGAGATAGCGCTCCCATCACTTCCCTTCAGGAGACACATCTGGGCAGGGCCATCCTTTTGGGCAGCCTCAAGCTGGTTCTCAACCTTGAAGCAAAGAGCTTTACAGATACAGTCTGGAAAAATTCCACAGACACCGAGCAACCTCAGCTCACCAGTGTGTTTTCCAGGCTGAACGGATAGTGCGTAAGTGGTTTCAGTCCAGTCTGTCCAGTAGGTTGAATTTCCACCTTTCAGTCTGCACGTTGTTAAATAACTCTGAACTCCAACACTGTTAGATGCATATTCCCACTTGCCATTCATGGCTCTTTGTCTCCTTAATAAACAGCTAATTTATAATGCTGTATCTTTGCTTTGAGCCCTCTACCTGCTGTTCCATGCCACTGGTTCAGATGGTTCTGCTTTTTTGCATTAGCCTCATTTCCACAGCCGTGAATTGTGAAGTGGAAACGTTGCATCGTTGCGCAACCTCTTCTGATGGGAGAGAAGGGGGGTAGGAGCAGCAGTGTGCATCCACCCCCGAAGATAGGCTGCTGGTTTGGGGGCTGTTGTGACCAGGAGGGGAACTGAAACTGGAGAGTTTAGAGCTGGCTGTGTTCATTCTAATTAAAGCAGAAGGCAAGTGTATTTCAACAGCGAGGGTTGGAGGAGAAAAAAAAACTTGAGAGAGGGTTAAAAATCCAAGACAACAGCTGACCTGTGTTGTAACTTTCAGCATCATTTCACAATGTTAAAAGCAAACAGTACTAATTACACTAGTCTCCAGAGATGGTCCCAAATTTCCTGTCTAATTAACTTCTGTGTTTTCCTGGCATTTGGCTTTAACTTGCATCAGCCTTTAACTGCTCTGTAGGAATTTACAGTAAAGGGCCATTTAGAGGCAGTCAGACTGTAAATTCAAGGCTGGCTGTGGTCTAGGACCCCATGGAATAATGAAAAACTTCTTTCTCTTTGCAGGAATCTCCCTCTGTCAAAGATGGCCACTCCAAAGACTCCACTTCGAACAGCAGTGCCATGGGGAAGGAAGGCAAAGATGGTGCTGAAAGGTGAGCCTGGCTTCCCTGGTTCTTCAGCTTCACAGCCTCAAAGGGTACAGAGTCTCACCAATATCCCATTAGCCCTCTCCTCCGCCAGACCATCCTTGGGGCTGCCTGTTTTGCCCTCAACATTCTCCATGTTCTCTAAACTTTAAGCCCACATTTGTTTGCACAACTGGTGAGTGGTGGGATTCTGCTAAACAAGGAGGATCCTGGCAAGATGTCGTTACTTAACTCAGCGAGCCTGGAGGGGTTAACACAGCCTGTGGTAGCCATCCTAAGGCCATCTAATTGGCAGTCCTGTCATTGACACTGGCTGCTCCCTCCTGCTTCCAGGGGAACAAGAGAAAAAAGGCCTGTATCACTGCTGGGAAATAGTCTTCCAGAGGGGAATTTCTTCCTAACCTTGCTAGTTAGAGGCTGGCTGAGGCCCCGAAGCAGGAGGCTTTGCATCCCATCTAATGCTCTTAGCTATCATTTGTCTATGCAAATGAAGAGGTGCAGGCTGTAACAGATGGGCTTCAGGAGGAGTTGGAGTGAGCGATTCCCTGCTGCTTGGGATTGCTCTTCAATTGCATTTCTAAAGCAAAAACAGAGAACAGCATTGTTTTGTGTGTGACAGTCGATTTCCCTCCCCCATTTTCCTGCCTTTGGTTTGAGGATTTTAATCCCTGCAGCGAAGGAGACAATGCAGGAGTGCTCTGCAAAGCTTGCTCTCTGCTGAAAGTACCAACTGGTGCACTAGATTTTGGTCTGTGTCCGGGGAAAGCTGTAAAGAACATGTGTATTTATTCTTTTTTCAGGGATACAGGCACAGAGAGCATGTGGCCAGGCACAAGAGTACCAGCCCTTGGGGGTAGGAATCCTGGAGTCGTGGGTGTTCAGAAAAAAAGTGGTCAGAGCTTTGTGTTCTGTCTTCCTGCAAAATGAGAGCCTGTCATCTCCCCTTGTAGCAGCACTGTGGGTCATGAGCTGACTAAGATATATACATGTGGAGTATGCTCAGTCTCTGTACATTTGAGGAAAGGCTTAGATTTGTGTGCACTAAAAATTTGGTGGATTAAGGAGACACGGAAGCTTGTACTCAGGCAGGGCATTAGTAAAATCCTGCCTGGCAGAAATGCAGGCAGACAAGTGCTCAGGTCCTAGAGGCTCGTCTTTATCTTTTTCAAGAGATGCACAAAGCAACAGAATTAGAGCTAAACATTTGGACTTGCCTGCAGATTTACCTCTGGACTGTCTGTGTACTTACTGTCATTTAACGAAGGTTTGTACGCTGAGAGCTCGGTTGGACCCAGCATCTCTTCCCCTGGATGGACAATAACACTGATGGGTATTTGCTTTTATTTTTTTACAGGCAGCAGCAGTCACCAGATGCTCTGGAATCGTCACAGTTGGAGGAAGAGGTAGATGAGCTGTCCCTTATCGACCACAGTGAAATTATGGCTAGGATAACGCTGAAGCAAGAGGTGGGTGCATTCGGCGTTTGCCTTCACACTCTCTGGTTTCTGCTGTACTGAAGTCTCGCTCTCTGTGCACAAGCAAAGCATCAGCTTTTTATTTGATAAGAAAAACTAGGTTGCAGCAGAAGTGGTGTGTAGCTTTGCGTGTGCAGGCTGCCATGGAAGTATGAGGTGCTGGTACAGGCAGGGGGCCTCGGTGCTGAGTGGGCTTTAACAAAACAGGAGGTGTTTCCCTTGTGCCCTTTTCCCAGTCTGCTTCTTCCCGCCTCTTCAGCCTGCGACAGTCTGAAGTGAGCACAGCAAATCCAGGTGCAGGTTTATGGTGTTGGCCCTTCAGTCCAAAGGCAGGTTGAGCAGATTCCCCAAGCAGGACATTGTATTTCTGATGGGGAAGAGCAGCCAAAGTAACTGTTCCTGTATTTGAGGAATGGCTTTGTTTCTAGCCTTGGGTGTGCTCCCAGACAGCTTTGCTCACCGTGCGCTTGAACTAAGCTGTCTTTGACATGCAGCTTGAGGGAATATGGAGGCTTTTGAAGCTTTCAGACTATCAGGGGGCTCGTCTGAAAAACAGAGAATATATCACTGACTGGCATTTTAGGAGCGTTCTTTGGTCAGCCAAGATGTGCAGGAGAGAGTGAGAAGCTATTACTCCTTCCTTAAGTAGTATTTCATGAGTCTTGCCAGAGGGTCACCTGAAAAAAATCCCATCTTAGACAGACATTGCTGCTCCGTGGCTGTAATCCATATTTTTTTTCAGTGTTTTGCATATTGGAAGGACAAAGACATTGCTAGGGGAAGACAGACTCAACTCCAGTCTTCTCTGCAGGAATATTTCCTTTAAAAAACAATTAAAAGTCAGTGATTTATGAACATTAGGGACTGGCAGATCTGTGTCAACTCTATCTGGTTTTTTCCTTCTTTATGGTCTACATGTTTGAAACGGTGTAGAACTGCCACTTGAGAGCTGTTTCCTGTAGCGTGGGAACTGCTGGCTGAGTGATAGAGCAGTTTTGCATATTTTTAAGTTGAGAATTGCAGTAGCTAAAAGAAAGATGTTTTTAGAGAGTGGCAATGCAGGGGTCAAGCAGTTAGCAGGGCTGTTTTCTGCTCCCAGTTACTGGATTGCTTCTGGTGACCTCCCACCAAATAGTTCCAGATTAGAGAATTAACTTGCTAGGTTTTGATGTTCCAGGAACGTGCAAGCTGAATGCATGACCTCTGTCACCCCACGGCCGCTATGGTGCATGGTCCCACACTTTGAGACAGTTCACACAGCATTACTGCTCTGTAATGGTCTTCCAGGAGCATTTGGGACTCTGGGACACTCTTCTGTGGACAGAAGGTTCAGCTTTCACTAAGCTTCACAGCCTGGCCTTAAGAAGTCAGAAACCCAAAGTGAGGATCAGCCCAGATCTTCATCTGGGACACCAAATGCTTTGTTCAAATTCCAGGATTAGCCCGGCACTGACGACCGTGTCCCAGCTTGCGCTGCGAGCGGTGCCAGGAACATTGCGTACTCTGCCAGTTGTTGCTGAGCTTGAACCCCGGTGATGTTAAACCAGACCGAAGGGAGCTTGGGGCCATGCTTATCGTGTTTCTGTTCTCATTGCAGGGAGATGATGGGCCAGATGTTCGCGGTGGATCCGGAGACATTTTGTTAGTGCACGCAACAGAGACCGACAGGAAAGGTACAGTGGATGCACCACGGGAGAGCTGAGCAGCGCAGCCTGGAGTGGCCTTTTGCTGCTTGTCCTCCGCGTCCCCGCGGTGTGTGCGCAGTCGCGACGTGACTGCAGCAGCTGGGCCGGGGTGGAGAGCACCGTGCCCGTGATCCTCTGAGTTGCAGGGAGGGGGGTGGATTGTGCTTATCTTTGGTGAAATGGAAGTAAGCTGGATAAGCGGCTGGACGTTCCATTTAGCAGCAGGGATGGTATTAACTCCTCATAGCCCTTGCTCAGATCTGGAAGGCGAGACGCACCAGGGGAGTTGGTGACAGCACTGAGTCAGTGTCTCCGTACCTGCCGAGGCGGGACGCTGCCTTCTGTGAGTGCGGGTGTGAGCAGCCGGTTGTGGCATGGATCCCATTTCCAAAGGTGCTCCTTGCCCTTTGAACTTCAGGGCAGTGATGATGGAGGAGTTGCTGGAGCAACTGTTGCATCAAAGTAGGAGAGGAGGTACATTGGTTTGGGTCTAATGTGGTACCCATGGGCATTGGGCAAAGTGTCCAGGTGCTGATCTCTGGACACCCCTTATCTTCAACTTAACCATGTCACTTCTTAGCCCCAGTCTGTACCATTTGCATGCCGGTAGCCACCCAGAGCAATTGAGAGCAGAAATCCACAGTACAGGAAAGGAGGTGTGTAAGAGGAAAAGGGAGGTTAGCAGCCCTTAGTTCTCGATTTGTTAAAACCCCAGTTTATCTCTCCAAACCCAGTCACCACCCACGTGAAGCAGCTCCTTTCCAACACCCGTGGCAAAGACAGCCTTTGCAGGGTTTCCAGACAGTGATTTTCAACCTGCCAAACACATTTGTGCTGATGGCCTTAACCAGAATTGATCTCCTTATCTCCTGGGATGCAAGGCAAAATGCGCTAGCCCCCTGAACCACTCAGGGCTCACATTGTAGAGGCTGGATAGTCAAAGGGGAAATCTCTCTCATCTGCATTTTTAAACGGACAGGTTTTTATTGTAGCATGAGGTGTTTGCAATTACTTACCACCACCATTCAGCTAGCAAGAAAATCCCTGCCCTGACAGCTGTGTTTCCCTGTTTACATCGGGCATCAAATCCAGGCAGAAAGGACCAGAGTTAGGAACATACTAGAGAGGAGACAGCAATTGATTGCACCAAGATGAGATAGGTACGTATTTTTAAACTAGTCTAAATGAGATGGTGGAAATACCCCTTATAAAAATGCTGAAACTGAAGTAGAGAACCTCCGATTGGCTCCTCCTGTTCTCTGGAACAAGCATCACACTGGAAGAACTTCCCTACAGTTCTGTTGCAAGACAGCTACTTGGTAGAGGAATGTGTGCTAGACCTCCAGTTGATGAACGGGGACCTCATGGTGAGCAGGGAGGTGAAAGCCCTGGAGAACCTCTCAAGACTAGGACAAACTGGAGCAGGGTTTTAAATGCAGAGCAGTGTGGACCCGGAGAGTGGCTGGGCGGAGGGAGCTCTGCACAGCACATTTCTCAGAATAGTCCCAGAGCTTTGCCTCACGGGCTCTGCCAAGCCATGGAGCTGAATGGAGCATGGAGGAATTTCTGCTATGCTAACCCAGTGTTTGGGTGACTGAGAGGGTTAATGAATTAAGCTTACAATGAGAAGAATTCAGGGCTTGTAAATCAATCAGCCAAACGGCACAGAGGGGTATAGTTAAGAGGCTTTCCTTTAAAGATGAATTTCTTGGCAGCTTCAAGTGCCAGAGCAGACCAGCTGTATTACCTCACATTGCCTTTTGGGCAGACGGGAACTCAGAATAAATGTAACTCCACGCCCTGTTGCATGATGCTTCTTGTCCATTTGAGTTTTCTAAAAGAGCTAAATGGAGTAAGGGATAAAGAGAGACTTGTGGTCTTTAGCAGTAAAATCCATGGTCAGTTAAGTGCTCCCAGCCACACGTGCTTGCTGTGAGTGCAGGATTACAGCTGGACGAAGCCTACGGCTCACCCCTGACATGACCACCCAGCCTCTGGCTTTAGAGCTTATGTCTGATTGTCTTTAACCAAAAGGCAGCAGGTCTCTCTGATTTACGAGCAGGAGGACACGGCGTCTCCATGAGGCTCCTGCCAAGCGGAAACACCGCAGGTAGAGAGGCACAACCAGCACCTCCTGCCCTGCTCTTTCACAGCACGGGGTGTGGGGTGATCCCTGTCCTGGCTGGAACACGCTTTATGGGGACAGCCGTTCCTGGACAAACAGGGCAGAAGCTTCTCCCCTCCATCTGTGCTAACAAGGCACTGCCAGCGGTCGCAGTAGGCCAGGCAGCAGCACTGTGCCATCCCACCGCACATGCCGCCTGCTGTGCTGCGTGGTTTTATACTAATAAATGTAAATAAAACTCCATTTTGACCACTGCTGTCCACAGTGTCAAACCTTGCATGGAACCGCTAGTGTACTGCAGTCTTTACCTGAAGTCTTCATTCCCTGAAGTCTTCATTCCCGTTTGTGGTTCCTGCTTCTTCAAATCCCCTCCTTTGTGCCCGTGACGATGGCCAAAGCCTGTGCAATGCCAGGACCTGCAGCACCTGCTGCTGCAGGTTAAGAAACAAAAGCCATCTGCCTGCACCGCATCTGTCTGTGTTGTGGCAGGGTCATGGTCGTGGTCATGGCAGCATCAGTTTTTGTAGTGCAATTTACTCTTCTTCTGGCTGAAAATAATCTTCTGTTTACACTGTGCTGGGGCAGGTTTCCTGGCACGTAGCAAGGGCAGAGGGTCTGCAGCACCACATCATCGTGTCAAAACACGTGCGTTCCTGATCAGGAGTGAAGAGTGGCCGTGTCTCTGCGGGGTTCTGTGCTGCCTAAGCTGTACAGGCAGAGCACAGGCACCCACCTCTCACCATCAGATCTTCTCTTTAAATTATCCCCAAGATCTGAACCATTTTTTCCCTTGACCCATTACTGAAAGTTCCTGTCCCACAATCAGGTGTTTTTCACTGACCCCTTTGGTGGTCACAGAAGTGAAGCAGCAAGCCCAAGTGCTGCAAATGGGAGCCAGACCTTGGGGGGACAGGGCAGTTTTACTATTGCTTTTGTGCCTCAGGGTCCATCTGCTGGTAAGAAACATCAGCACAGCAATTCTGCAAAGTCCATTCATGTCAAAATGTGTCCATGTCCTCTTCCTGTAGGACTGGATTCAACTTTACAAGAAGCCTCCTCTTTCTGAACGCGGGGTTGACCGAGGCTTTCTTGTCTTTCTCTGTAGATCTGGTGCTGTACTGTGAAGCCTTTCTGACAACATACAGAACATTTATTACCCCTGAGGAGCTCATCAAGAAGCTGCAGTACAGATATCCTTTTGCTTGAGTGGCAGTTCACTCCCACCAGGAATCAGAGCCGAGCAAAGTCAACACGGAGGGAGTTGGTGGTTGTTTGGTCAGAAGCCTGCTGACAACGGGTCAGTGATGTGCTTGCCCTGGAGGTGTACCAAGCAGGACTTCACCTCTGCACAATGGGCAGGTCCAGGGAGGGTGGAGTACTGGACCTGAGAGTTGGTCTCCTGAGAGTCCTGGCAGGAGAGAGGAGCAGCTCGAATTTTCTGTACATCATTAGGGAGTTGGTCATTTGTTTGGGACATGCTGTTTGTAGAATGGGTATCACACCACCCTCCGGAGGGGCCGTGGGCATCGCCTGCTTGAGCCAGTTCAGTTTAACAGTAGAGATGACTAAACCATCAAGACCTATTCTCACTCTTATTACAAGAGATGCAGCACAGAAGATGCTGTCCTCTTGGCCTCCCACTTCTGAACAGAGCTTGTACCTGCTAACGGGGCGAGGGCCCCTGCGTGGCAGGCTGAGCATTTCTGGCAGAGTGTGGAGAAGGCTCTGGCTGAGCACCCTGCTGCAGTTCCTTCCCCTTGGCTCTGTTCCTGTGGCTCCCTTCCCCGAGTCAGTGTCTCGGTTCAGGCGGCACGAAGGCCTGGTGGGCTTTGCTCCTGTACAGGCACGTCAAAGGGAGCCTGACGTCACTGTGTCCTGCGTCACAGCTCATCACTGCCATCTGCAGCAGATCCTGCTGGGATCAGCATGACAAGGACACAGAGCAATCTCACTGTAGATGGGTTGTCAGTGAAAGCACGGCTGGGACATTCCTGCAGGCCCTTGTCAATACTTGACTTACCAATAACCTTTTTCTCTTTCCCTTTGTCCACCTGGCAGAAGCTTTTTCAGCCTGTGCTGTCTTTCCTGCCACCCTTCCTGCAACAAATTGGGCAGTAGGGAAAGTAGAGGTGACATCTGAGATCTGATGAGACCAGATGTCACAGGCCAGCAGGGGAGATCACAGTAGAGGAGCGCTGCTCATTAAATGCCACCCTGAGAGAGATCAGTTTCAGGATACACCTGCTCTTCTAGCATCAGTTCTGTGAGGTGTAGGTACCTCCCCACAGCCCTGCTACCTGCAGCTGGTGGCAGCTTAATACCATGTTAATTAGAGCCATATCAGCGTCCCTTACCTCCTGGAAATTGAACACTGGTTTCAGTCAAGACAGAATACTAAACTGTTCTGATGTTCCTCAAGGCAGCTGTTAATTGTACTTGTGCTGGTCTGAGTTGATTCTTTAATTTGCAACCAACATATGAGAAGTTTTGCCACTTCCCAGACACGTTTAAGAAGCGAGTCAGTAAGAACACCTTCTTCGTGCTGGTGAGGGTGGTGGATGAGCTGTGGTGAGTTGCCTTCTTCACTTTGGGGTGGGAGATGTGGGGTCAGTAACAATACAGAAGTCCGGCAGTTATGAGTATGGGGGGGGTTTAAACCCCATCTGTGATGACAACTGAAATCCCCTACCCTGGCCAGCGAGGCACCTGTAGTGCTGAACCCTCTTGTTGGAAGAGCAGGTTCTCCACGTGTCCTAACTGGGTCAGGGATTTTAAAATAACCAGTAAAAGCGGACGAGCTGGGAAGAGGAGGAGTTTCAGTCACTCGGTCCTGCTTGTAGGAAAGCATGACAAGACTTGTTGCAGATACAAACTCTGTAGCTCGCTCAGCTCTGATGCCTTCCCTGGGTTTTCCATCTTTCTCTCAGCCTGGTGGAGTTGACAGAGGAAATTCTCAAGCTGCTGATGGACCTGGTCTTCCGCCTGGTCTGCAATGGGGAGCTGAGCCTTGCCAGAGTGTTACGCAAGAATATCCTTGATAAAGTGGATCAGAAGAAAATGCTGAGCTACGCCAATTCCATCAAGCCCCTCGCAGCCCGTGGGGTGGCAGCCAGGTGAGGAATCGCCGTATCTTGGTCCTTTGAGAGACCCACCATCCCTTTCCTGTGGACATAAGGATTTTCTCAGTCAGGAAAATAAGAAAGACGGCAAGTCATATTTTCTTAGCCTTTATGCTTGATCCTTGTTTCCTACAGGCCAGGGACCCTGCATGATTTCCACAGTCATGAAATAGCTGAGCAGCTGACCCTCCTGGATGCCGAACTCTTCTACAAAATCGAGGTACAGAGATGAGGGTCGGGGTTATGGGTGCCGGGAGGGATTTGGACACATACCCTCTGCAATCTCTGGTATTCCCTGCAGCTCTCCAGACACCTGTTGGGTTGTAGGAGACAGCTGAACTGGTGTCAGCAAATGGCTCTGACCACAGACTGCGACTGGGAATCTTGAGGCAGAAATGCCATTTTAATGTGTGGTATTTTCCCACCCCTCTCCTCTTCTTCCTTGGCAGATCCCAGAAGTTTTGCTTTGGGCAAAGGAGCAAAACGAAGAGAAGAGCCCCAACCTGACACAGTTTACAGAGCACTTTAATAACATGTCCTACTGGTAAGGAGCTCAGAACAGCCATGGCACTGGACTGGGCTTAACCTCCCATGCTCTACAAATAAATATTCAGAATACTCCTTGCAGGGCTGGGTTCCCTTGTTACAGGTGGGAGAATATTTTTGGCCAGGAAGCAGATGCAGGACACTCATCGAAGACCCCAGAGCACATGAGAAGGAATATTGGGAGGGTTGTGGAAGGCACTGTAAGCCAGAGGAATTATTTTCAGTACCATGGAGCCCTTCAAACAAACATTCCCCTGGCAAATAAATGCACTCTGTGAAGGGTTCTTGTGGTCATCCTTGAAATTAATCTGATTTTGTTGTGAATTAGAATTGTTGTGAATTGTGTTGCTCCATTTAAGTTGGAGATACCATAACTTTTTAGTCCTATTGGCCCGTCCTTCTCAGTTACGGGGTTTTAAATGAAACAAGAAGAAATCTGAGATCTACTTAAGTGGGTTTATCTTTTTTTTTTTCCTTTGTCTGTTCTTCCAGGGTCCGTTCAATAATTATGCTGCAAGAGAAAGCCCAAGACCGAGAGAGGCTGCTCCTTAAATTTATAAAGATTATGAAGGTATCAGCTCAGTTGTTGTCTCAGTGCTGTCCCCACACTGTCAGGGGACTGGGACCTTCTGTTTTGTAGAGGTGTTTGATGCTAGAAGGCTTTTCTAGAGTAACTGGAATATTCTCCCTCTTCACAGCACTTACGAAAGTTGAATAATTTTAATTCCTATCTGGCCATTCTTTCTGCACTGGACTCTGCACCCATCCGAAGGCTGGAGTGGCAGAAGCAAACCTCAGAGGTGAGGAGCGTCGAGGGCTGTCACCTTCAGAGAGAAACTGTGTTATGGTGTCGGGTGGTTTTAACAGCTCAGGAACATCCCAGGGCAGGGGCTTGGCAGAGAGCTGCTCTCTGGTGGGTATAATGCCCTGGCACTGGAGCCTGCAGCATGGCTGGGCTGTCTGGCAGCTGCAGGAGTGCCAGCGCAGTCACGGCTCGGAACAGCCTCCTCCTCCTCCCTGCCATGAGAAGGCTTGGTGAGGCTGACGGCAGCAAGGCACTCGGGGCCAGGCTGAGTAAATCCGTTGGGAGTGTTGGCAGGAGGCGTTGGCCTGCGCGGCTCTCTGGGGAGAGGTTGGGAAGAAGAGGGGTTTGCTGTGGTGGTCTCACAGGGTGCTCTGTGTTCTGCCAGGGCCTGGCCGAGTACTGCACGCTGATTGACAGCTCCTCGTCCTTCCGCGCCTACCGAGCAGCTCTGGCCGATGTGGAGCCTCCCTGCATACCTTACCTGTGAGTCGGGGGGTTTTCCTCTGCTGTTCCTTCTGCAATTCAAATGGTTCCTTCGAGGATTTCTCAGGAGGTTCTGCTCAGCGTTTGCCTTTGGCCTTACATCTAGAAGACGACAGCAAATGTGCCACATCAACCCACGTGCCCTCTCTGGAGCGATTTGTCCTGTAGCATAGGCAGGCAGGGCAGCAGCTGTCTTTGTAAAGACAGCTTCCATGAAACGATGTGGCAAAGGCAAGATCAAGTGCCTGGATCTCTAGATGTTAACTCTTACTTTCTTCGGGGTCTGTGCGCAGAAAGACACATTTTCCCAGGAGGTGCAATGGATCCCACAGCCTCGAGCTGCTGCTTGCTCCTCTGTGACAGCTCTGCTTCTGGTGACTGCAAGAGCTGGTAGATGAGGAGCCTGCCTTGTGAAACGTACTGCATCATCCTCTTTCTTGATCAAAGGTTGAAGCCATTGGCCTTCTCTGTAATGGTCTTCTGATTTAGATCCCAGGTTTGCTCTGGGCTTAGACCAGTAAAACTTCCCTTGGTATTGCTTTCTTCCATGGAAGGAGTTCTGTTGGAAGAGATTGCAAAGGTACCTGGCATCTCATCTGGCAAGGAACCACAGCAGGGCTGAGCAGAGATGTGGTTGAGCAGAGAAGGCAGAGGAAGGAAGGGAGCAAAGACCCCCTTGCTAGGAAAACCTTCTTGTGTAAAACTGGAAGGAAGGTTTAACCCCTGGCAGGCACTTCCCAGTGACCTTCTTCCAGCTTGGTCCTCCTTTCCTTGGGGGGTGAAAGAGCAACCTCAGCACCCTTAGCATGACCATGCTTAGAGGTCCCTCAGCTGTGCATGGAGGGGACCTTTCACCTGAACACCTTTGGATCTGCTGCCAGGGACACATTTCCCTCTCTTAAAGCTGCCATGTGGTGGTGGCAGCAGCAGGAGGCACTTCGATTGCATCCAGCTGCCTTTTGGCTGTCGGTCCTGCCCGTGTGTGACTAACCTCTGTCCTTGTTTACCTACTCCCTGGCCTGCTGCCCCTTTCTCTCTTTCAGAGGCCTGATTTTGCAGGACTTGACCTTTGTTCATCTGGGAAACCCTGATTACATTGACAGCAAAGTGAACTTTTCTAAGCGCTGGCAGCAGTTTAACATCCTGGACAGCATGAGGCGCTTCCAACAAGTGTAAGTGCAGCACCAGGGAGGTCAGAGACACCGCAGTGGGGACTGGTTAGGGGGTGGTGGCTGGGGCACAGGAGCCCCCGTGGACAGGGAAGGGCAGTCAGAGCATCATAAGGGAGGAGACCTGGGAATGCCAAGGCTCTGGTCACAGTCTCCTTCCCTTTCTAGGTCAGCTATGACTAAAAATTGTGAAGATATTTTCCTATATTAGTTCTGAAATCCAGTGCAGTAAAGTTTTGCCACTGCCTTCTTTTGGCCAAGGGCTTTTCCTCCAGGTTTTGCTGATGCTGGTTCCTACATTCTCTCGGTCACAGAGGGTTTTCTTCAGTGCTGCCTTCCAGTGGATCTAACTGCTGATTGCAGTGTGATAGGGTCTTTCCCCCCCTGCCAAGTTCAGTGACAGGTGTGATGACTTTTCCCCCTTTTGGTGTCACAAAATAGTCATAGAATGGTTTGGGTCAGAAGGGACCTTAAAGATCATCTAGTTCCAAGCCCCCTGCCATGCAGTCACAAGCATTGGGCTCAAGGTGATGCAGACCCTGCAACTGCTGGGTGTCCCCTAAAGCAGGGCGGGGGGGGGATGAAGTTGGGAGAGGCCCCCAAGTAGCCCCTTGATTAACCTCCACCCTCCTCTGCTTTTTCAGACATTACGACATCAAAAGAAACGATGACATAGTGTCGTTCTTCAACGATTTCAGCGACCACCTGGCTGAGGAGGCCCTGTGGGAACTGTCCCTCAAAATCAAACCTCGGAACATTACAAGGCGGAAAACAGACCGAGAAGAGAAAACCTAGGAGGAGGGGTTGTGCGAGCGAGGAGAATTGCTCCGCAGACGCGCCGAGGGCAGCTATGAGACTGGAGTTCCATGTTTGTACCTGTCACTGGTTGACGCACCCTCCCTCCCAGCTGGCAGCGATCCCTGGGCGTGCCTACGCCAGGCTCTCGCAGCAGGAGAGAAGCGACCGCGCGCGTCAGCCACGAAGGGCAGAGATCAGCCGGTGCTCGCTCCACTCGCCCTCCTTCTCCCATCCCCCTGTGCCATGGATCAGCTTTAAACCCGGGGAGAGAGCTTTGTGGAAGGAGGGTCCCACGCAAGCGCGTTACTGGTTTGCTGGCCGATCGTATCCAGAAATACCTGGCCTTTTATTTTCATCCACAAAGGAGAGTCAGCAAGAGCTCAGCACCCCCAGACTCGTCTCCGGAGTGGTGTTCAGCAGGCAGCAGCCACGGAAGCCAAGAGTTTGAGTCTCCCCTGCAACACCACCTCAAAATGTGTTCGTCCCTAGGAGATGAGGATGGAAGAGTCTCCCGCTGCCTGCCAGAGGAGCTCTGCTTTCAGAAAGCTGCTTGTGTTTACAGGGGGCTTCGGTTTACCCCAGATCTCTGGCGCCTTCTTTGTGGGAGGAAGGCACCGGTCGTAGATAAGGAAGAGGCACTGAAAGTGTGGGCAGGGACCCGCCATCTCCAGTCATCGTACCCCCTCCTCCTCTCACATGTTGTTATTTAAGTGACAGTGATTGCCCCAAACCCTGGAAACGTGAACTACCCGAGGTACTGTGGTTCACACGTTCCCGTGACCCCGTATCCGTTAGTGATGGTACTCGCTTTTGCACAGTAAACGCTGTAGTATACGAGACTGTAAATATTAGTGGTTAGAATCCATCGGGGATTTTTTTTTTTTGATGCATGTCTGAATACCAGTGGGTTTATAGGAAAAAAAGTGCAAAACGGTATGTATAAAATTCACAACCGGTGACAATGTCGTTCCAAGTGCTGGAAGAAAAGTGGCTCAGGGCGGCCGCTGGCTGCGGAGCGGGTGCAGGAGCCGGGCGAAGGAGCCAGCGGGTCCCTTTCTGGGGTTGG
The DNA here is from genome assembly GCA_033439905.1 of Ceryle rudis. Classification (NCBI taxonomy): domain Eukaryota; kingdom Metazoa; phylum Chordata; class Aves; order Coraciiformes; family Cerylidae; genus Ceryle; species Ceryle rudis. Next base: position 86,387 of record JAAGNO010027942.1, read on the forward strand.
AAATGGGACCCAGGAAGGAGCCCTGTGCCCAGCGAGCTGCCCCATCACCCCCCAACCTTCTCCTCTCTGTTGCCAAATGTTTTTTTCAGGGGGTCCCCATCTGGCTGACCCTTGGTGCTGTGCTTTGTGATCCACGCTTTGGCAGGAGCCCCAACAGGTCCCCGTCCCCAGGTCCCGCCGTGCGGGAGCCAGCAGGGCAGGGGCAGCCCGGCACGGAGGGGTCTCGTTTCCCACCCATGCAGCGTTAACCCCAATCCATTCGGTGTGCCTTATTCAGCCCCTCTGTCCCTTCCCCACGCCCCACCCGGGGCATCCTCCCCAGGGCAGCCCCAGACAGACCATTTCACATCCCTCCTCTCTGTCCTCCTCCGCTGGTTCACAGCGTGGGTCGTGGGTCGGAGCATGAGCCGAAGGTTTTAGCAGCCTTGCAAGGCCTTGCTCAGCACCGTGTCGTGTAGTCCCAGGTTTTTAGAGTTCTGTCTAACAAAGTCCTGCAGTTTTAAGCCATCGGCTCGCGAGGAACACAGGCAGGGGGTTGGCAGAGCATCCTTAACTTACTTCTCCGTAGCAGCTCTGTGTTTGCTAAGCCTCGCTGTTTATTCTGGGTGGATCAGAGTTGTGAGCACTTCCTTCTACAGATTGCCAAGTCTTGGCTGGCTCCCGGCAGCTCTGCCCGGGCAGCAGGAGGGAGCTGCAGCGGCCTTGCCCCGTTCACAGCGTTGTACCCAGGTCCATTATTCTCCCGAAGATTTAGGCACGGGCAGAGTGGAAAATGCTGAAGCGCAGAGAGAACCCCCTGCCCGTGAGGGCATCTCCTCGGGGAGGAGATAGTGAGGTCCAGCACCACCGGTTTGTGGATCTTCCTGTGCTGAAGCAACAGTCTCCAAGCTAGAATGCTTTGAAACCAGTTACTTCCATGGCACTAAGGGTTTTGGAGCCGTGTGTCGTGTCCAGCCAAGGCTTTGCAATCCCCAGAGGCTTCCCAGCCTTCCACGCAGCCAGTGATGTTCGTGTTTTACTTTGTAAATAAGATTGTTTTTTGGAAACCCGACACGAAGAGACTGTGAAAACGCAAATGCACCCCGTGTCTGGCACAGGCTCCCCCCTGGCAGCTCCCAGCACCTCCCTCGGACACTGTGCTGTGGCACAGGCTGTTCCCAGGAGTGTCGTGTGTGGGGGTAGCACTAAACCTGCTGCCCATCGCTCCACATTCCCTGTGCAGGGGCCGTGGGGGTGCAGCGCTTGTGGCTGGGGCCTGGTGCCTCGGAGGGACAGGAGGGAGCACCTCGCCCCCACCCTGCCAGGATCCTCACACCCTCCCTTGCTGTTTCCAGGTTCTTCCCTGTGCTTGAACCCCTGAGCCCTCTTAGCACCAAAGGGGGGGTCTCACTCCTCACCTTCTTCCATCTCCCTCTGAGAGCTGGAGGCTCAGCTGGTGATGTGGGGTTTGTGTGGCCACAGCACCCGGTCCAGCGTGGTGGGGCCGAGCCCCCAGCTTTTGCTTTTCCTTCCCCCTTCTCCCCTTTGCAGCCATCCCCAGCTGAGCAGCCTGGCCCAACTGCAGCTTCTGGCTCATGTCCCAGCCTCGGGCCAGGCTCACAGGGCTGGAGGGACCCTAAAGAAAGGTCTCGCTCAGAGAAGCTTCAGGTTTTCTGACCAGAGACCCCTCCCTCCTCTCCAGGAGCAGCAGCCCTGGGGAGCAGACACCCAGAACATCAGCCCTTTGCCAGACTGGCCATGAGCATGTTTGTGTCTCACAGGCGCCATCCTCAAGACCACCACCTCGCTTTTGGGGGGAGGGAGGGCTCTCA
>JAAGNO010027943.1:0-13480 GCA_033439905.1 Ceryle rudis
TTCAGCGTGAGCCACCTCCTCGACCTGGAAGAGGTGGCGGCCGGTATGAACGGGACCCCCCCGGCCGGTCCCCCGGCCGCCGGTAGCGGCAAGGCCGTACCGGAGCCGTCGGGAGGCAGCAGCGGCAGCGAGGCAGCGCCCCAGGACGGTGAGTCCCGCCGCCCCGGAATGGGCCGCCGCGGTTTGGGGCAGTTTCGGGGATGGGGTGTCCCCGCCGCCACCCCCCCCGCCTCGGGCCAGGCTGCGCAACGCCGGGCACGGCGGACAAAGGGGGTCGGTGTCTCACCGGGGCAGGGTGCGGGGGACAGGAGGAGCGGGTGGAGGCGAGGGGTGACCCCCGTCGGGGCAAGCTGCGGGGGTGCCGACACCCCGGCGGCTGGGACAGAGGGACCCCGCATCGGGGAACAGAGACATCGTACCGCGGGAGAGGGACACGGCACCGAGAGTGGGGACCTCGCACCGGGAACAAGGGCCACGGGGACGCCGCACTGAGGGGAGGTACCGGCTGTCTACCCGCCGTCATCGGAGGTGCCGGCTACGGGACGGTCCCGGGCAGCCAGTGCGTCCTGGGACTGAGCGGCCTGCGGGGTCGCCCCTTGCCCCGGGGTTCCCCGCCTCGGTTTCCGGGCCGGGGGAGCGCAGCCGGCCCGAGGGGGGCCGGAGGTACCGGGACGCAGCGGGTCGTCTCCCGGCGCCTGCCGCAAGCGCGTCTTCGGTAGCAGCGGCAGCAACGGGCCGGCGGGGACAGAGCCGGGACTGGGAGAGGGGACGTGGACTGACCCGGGACCCGGCTTCGTGGCGCTCGGTCCTGGCAGGAGGTGCGTTTTTAACGGGACAACCCCGCCTGCCCGGAGGCTGCGCGGCGACAGCCCGCGCCGGGTGCGCTCATCCTTCCGCGCGGCGTCCCCTCAGATAGGGAGGCAGAGCGGGGGGTGGAAGGGCAGCCCACCAATTCCACACGGCCCGAGCTGTGGTCTCTTGGGGCACTTTGAGGGTGACACCCCCCGAACCCGTCTCCCGGGCTTTTGGTAGCCCGGGCTTGTTTTCTGCAGCCCCTGGAGCACAGGCCTTGGGGTACTGACCCGCACCTGTCCAGGGGTGCACAGCCCTCCCGGGAAGCTGTGCCCATGAAGGGGGCTCAGCCCACTCCAGAGGCTGCCCAGGCCTGCGGTGAGGGGGCTCCCCGTGGGACCCCCCTCCCATTGCCCCTTGTGCTCCTTCTGTCCCCTCCCGCATTGCATGCAGGTTTGAAGCATCTTTCTCCCACCCACATTTCACTCCCTGCACAGACTCCTTCCTTCACAAAGAAGCCCCCTCCCCAAGTCCCCCAGCCTGCCTCTGCTTGGGATGCTGAGGGCTGGGCGCTGCTTTCTGGGGTCGTACCTGGTATTTTCCATCCTCCTTCCCCTTCCCTTGGATTTTGTTTGTACTTCCTGCATTGCCTTTGGGACTGTGGGGAGGTTTTTGCCTGCTGAGGGGACCGTACTGGGGGACAGTGTGCCCTGTGGAATCAGCACAGCTTTCAGGAACCCAGCCCAACCCACAGTAGCCAGCTCATCTCAGAGGACTGTTTGCAAAAGAGCAGAGAAACTACCACCCTGCTGAGCTCCTAACGCACCCCAAAGAGGCTCAGTGGGGATCGGGAGTGGTGCAAATACCAGAGAGAGAGAGAGGCAAGGGGCCTGGCTAAGACCCACGAGCACATTTTTCACCCTAAAAGCTCATTCCTTCTGAGGCAGGGGCCCTGTGGGGTTTGGCCTGCTGCTCTCCCAGCACCACATTGGATTTTTCTCATTAGCACCTGTTTGGGTGAGATTGGAGGGATGATGATTCCATCGGTATCTGGGATGCTCTGACAATCTGTCCAGGAGTGGAAGCATTTCTCCCCTGATTCCACCTGGAGAGAGAAATACAGGAGTGACGGGAGTGGAGTGCAGCGAGCAAGAGAACAAGAGCACAGAGAAGAAAACCTGTGTGCGTGAAACATTGACTTGTGAGAGCTGTTACCCGCTGCCACTGCCTAAGCTGGGATGGAATTTCCTAAATCAAGATGGGGAGATGTGAAATACCAGGCACATACCCTCCTTTTGCGAGTGTCAGCTTCTTGCTACACATCTGCGATGCTTTTGGCATCAGTGTGACGACAGCAGAGAAACTTTTACTGGTAACGTTATCTTTTATTGGCATCCTAAAGCAAAACAGCCTTTCAGCCTTTCCTCATCTTCATCACTGCTGTGGGGTTTTGCCACCAGATACAAGTTTGGAGCTCCACAGGTTGGTGACAGTGGGTTTATCAGTGCAAAGGGACTCTGGTACCTGAGTCTCTGCAGGCTGTGGCTCTGCTCTCTGGCTGGGAAGCCATTATCAGGGTCATCGCAGCAGCAGGCTGGAGGAAGAGCGGCCCCAAACCTGCTGCGATGTGCTGGCAACCTCTGCACCAGTCAGGGCCTGCTGGGGGCTGGGGGGGGGTGTCACACCGGCAGAGCTGGTACAGGGATGCTCTGGCAGCCCCAGGCTGCGCCCAGCAGACTGCAACCGTGACAAAAACCTCTCCCCTTCCTCAGGCAGCTGCAGCAGGAGTCCTCTTCTGTTCCCAAGCCTGGCAAAGCGGGAGAAGCTCTGGGTGGGGTTTTATTCTTTGCAGAGAGGGATACAACTCCTCCTTGCCCTCACCTACCTACCACCTTTGGTCCCACAGACCTTCCAGCTGGGGAGGGTGGCTGGGGGTGCTGAGCAGGCCCCTGGGCACATCTCTTCTCCAAAAGCAGCTCCTCCATTAGTCCCTTACAGGTCTCGCACATCCCATCCTGCTGGCACCGAGGACCAGAGCCATCTTCACCTCCCTTTCCAGCCAAGGGGGCTGCTCAGCCCCTGCCTTGGCCCCAGCCCCAAACTGGCCCCGAGGGCATCCAGTGCATCCACATGGAAGAACAAATACAGATATCATCTGTGCAACACGTTGCTCTCAAAAGTGAAGAGGCAGAAATCTCACAAGCCAGACAAGAGCATGAAACACCAACAGGGTGGTGAGGTCTCATCCCCATCCTCATCTTCATCCTACCCTGGAGCGGTGCAGCAGCCTCCCATCGAAAACCTTCCGCACAACTTCTGAGGTCTTGAAAGCTTGTTCACCTCCTTTCATTAGACTAACAAATAATGTGTAACGCGAAACATCTGTTAACAACAGCCCTTAATGTTCTCAAGATGATAAAGCAGGAGGGTAATTTTAGCCAGCAGGCCTTGACTGATGGCTTTTCAAACAATGAACTTACTTTTGGTGCCGCCTGGGGATGGGAGAGGGAGTTGGGCGCTGGCTCCAGCAGTTGCTTCAGGGCTGAAAACTCAGAGAGTCACTTTTGTGGTGGCAGGGCTCAGAGGAAGCACTGCGGCCCCTCCAAGGGGATCCTTCAGCATGGGGCATGTACTGCCTGTTTGGCTGCAGCCAGTGGGACTTGGCGATGCAATGGGGAGATGTGGTGACCCTTGGGCATCCCATTTGCAGAACAGCTCCTGGGGCCCCTTCCTCACCCCCAGGGCAGTCAGGACCCTCTGACCTGTGATGGGGCTGTTTGGATGCTAAGCAGAGCAGTGATGAAGCAAGAGAAGTGGAGAGGCTGCACCCGAGGGGATTAAGATGATGTTACAACAAATTTGTTTTAATTACATCAATGAGGACATTGAAAAGGGAGAAGTGAAACAGGGACCTGGTAACAGAGTGGAAAAGGGTAAGGGACTTACTTTTGTGGTCAAGCAGTGGTTGATTGCCCCAAGCAGCTCCCGAGGCTTGGGTACCTTCCCTGAGGCAGAGCCATCCCCACCGATGGTGGCCCAGCCCAGGGGCTGTACTGGTCCTGGCTCACAGTGCACATTTCGGCTGCACTTCTCTGGCTTCCCAAAGCACAGCTCAGGGACACCTCGGCTCCTCTGGCTGCAGGGACTGGAGGCAGCACCGTAACATCACTGCTGAAAAAGGGCTGGGATGTGCCCATGGGGATCTGGCTGCCCTGGGCCAGCTGTGTGCGTACAGGGCTCATTGGCAAATAAACCCAAATAAAACTCATGGCCAACTCCCTGTGCCTGGCTCAGGGCAATATGGACACCCGGGGCCAGTGGGGGTGGGCCATGGGGAGCCAGCTGAGGACCCCCTGCCCCATAAGCCCAGACCCCTCTCTCCAGCACCCATCTGCTTTCCGCAGCCCCAAAACTGTTGGAAATCTCCCAGGCTCCTCTGCTGAGAATCTTTCTGTTGTTTCTGGGTGATGACTCAGGGAGGGATGGGGTGTCAGGACCCCAACTTAGCCCCATGGAGGGGAAGGGGCTTTGAGAATTGTGGACATGGCCGTGGTGCTCTGAGGACAGGCTCTTGTACTTTTGTCCTCCAAGGAGGGGACAGTGGAGGTCTTGGCTGCTCAGGGTGGCACCAGGACATACTTGCCCCACCCTGGGGGATGAGGGTGGGATGCACTGGAGTGGGACACAGCCTTCTGGTGGGCAGCAAGGCTGAGTTGCTGGGTTTAGAGCACAGGAACATCCACGGCATCCTGCCAGGATGGCAGGCCTCCTGGAGGGCCTTTGAGGGGGACAATCCCTCTGTGGCAGAGCCAGGAATGGTGGCTTCCAAAGCAGCAGGGGAGGTGAGCTCTCTCGGTCCTTGTAAGGCCAGTGCAGCCAGGCTGGATGGCACTGGGACAGAAGACATTCTCGCACAGCCATGGCTTTCAGTGACTGGATGTCACCTTCCCTGTCCCCAGCACACACTTGGGGACATCTCCCTGCCTGGAGGGATTTTAGGGCTGCGGACTCCAAGCCAAGGGGTTTGTCTCTATGCAGGGATGATGCCCATGGGGCTGCTGGAGTGGGACAGTCCCCCGGGGAGGGGACAACACAGCTGGGCCTTATGCCCAAGACCAGCACTTGCCCTGTGCCCTACGCTGGCAGGTCCCCAGTGCAGCATCCATCAGCACAAATTAATCTGGGCAGGAGCTCCCCGCCCCAGCCCGCCTCCCAGCCCTCCACATTTGTTTGCGCTTAGCGCAAGGCTGGCGACAAGCGAGGGATGGATGAGGAGCCTGACATGTCCCAGCTCACCCAGACGGTTTCCAGCCGCTCACAGGGAGCCCAGCACATCCCAGTCAAGAGAGAAAAAAAAAAAAAAGGCTATGGGGAGGGAGGGACCCACGGAGGGACCCACCCCCCACCTACTCTGCACCCCGCAGGTTGCTACAGGGGCAGCCCCAACCTGCAGTGTGATCCTGAAGCCAGGCTTCCCCTCCCTCACTGGGGACCACACACTCCCCGACTATAGCTCTCACACTGTGTCACTGCCATGGGATCTGCTGTCCTGCATGTGGTCCTCTCTCCCGTGGATGAAGGGAAACTGGTTCCCCAGGTCTCACCCATTAAAAAATGACAGGGCGGGTGCGAGCAATACTTTTTCCACGGTGCAGGCAGGATGAGAGGCTGAGTTAGGTCACAGCCCTGCCAAAACCAGCCAGAGCAGCACAGAGCACTACCGGGCACAGGCAAGGAGGGACCTTGGAGTGGGGGTCATGACTGGGAGACCCTGGGTCTCATAAGGCTTCTGGCATGGGGCACACCCTGGTACCACTGCTCTGTGCTTTCCTGTCCCCACCTGCTCACCATCCTGTTCCTCCTGCAGTGACACCCACTCACCATCCTGCTCCTCCCATGGTGACACCCGATCCCCATCCCATTCCTCCCATGCTGACACTGACACACCCACCCCCACACACCCCCTCACCCATGCTGCTGCTCCTCCTGCTGCTGCTGCTGCTGCTGCTCCTGCAGTAACACCCAGTCTCCATGTGCTGGGAGGATGCCCTGCACCCTGAGGTGCAGTCAGGCTCTTATTGACTGATGCCACCTGGGCTCCAATTTAGGGAAAATTTGTCCCTAGATGGGCTGGACACCCCCACTTGGGCTCCAGGCTCCCCCCACCCCAGCTCGGGGGGGCTCTGGATTGGAGCCGGGGTTTTTGCAGCCCCGGGAAGCCGCCCTGCTTGCTCTGAGCCCTCTGCAGGGGCGCAGGGAAATACATACCAGCACGTTTTGTGCGGCGATTGCAGGGTCCCTGCACACACTCCCATCTGTGCCGGGGGAGCTGCTGATGTGCTTAAGCCCAGCAGCCCCTGTGGCACAGCTGTGCCGAGCCCAGGAGGGTGCTGGGGTGTGGGGACACCTTGCCTGTCGTCCCTCCCCCCCCCTCCCTGGCCTATTATGTCTAGCTAGACCAGGAACAGCTCAGTGCAAGATTATTTCCCCTCTCCTTTGGGCTGTTTTTTCAGGGAACAGGGCTGATTCACAGGAAAAATATGAAATTTCGACTCCGCACAGCCAAGATGGGTGAATTTCAACGAATCAGCATTTTAAGAGAGCCTGGGCGTGTGTCTGTAGCTGAGAGGCTGATGAAATGATTTGGGGCTTTGAGGCTGCCTCGTTAGAAACCCTCCTCTCTCCCAGGGAGTGGAGCTGATCGCCTCTTCTCCCAGAGATGATTTCCTCTGGCCACAGGGAATTATTTCCCAAAAACTGTAAAATCAATCAGCAGAAGGGATAAGGTTTGAAGCAAGATGGGACCTGGGTGTTTTGGGGCTGGCAGAGGCTTGATATCCTCAGGCTGGTACTTCATCTGCTCCCTGCAGTGTGAGCAGCAGCTGGAAGAAGTTACCCTCTCTGGATGAGACCCTTGAGCCATGGAGCAGGCTCTATAATGCCAGGGCAGCGGGTTGTGGCCAGGCCAAGCTGGGACTGGGCAAGGATTTAGACCAGGGTTAATGTAGATCAGATTTTTCCTGGCTGGAAAAAGTGACTGGGAAGAGGATGAAAACACAGTGGGCAGAGACGGCTATACCCTGCCCGCTCCCAGTGCCCTCGCCGTGATGCCCAAGCTGCTGGGTCAGGAAAGATGGGGAAAGCGAGTCCTCTTGGGAAGGAATGACTGATTTGGGGTTTCAAGGCACGTTTCCAACTCCTGTTGGCCAGCACTACCCCGGCACAGCAGAACTGGGTTGTCTTTCACTGGATGCCCCCGAAGTTCTGAGAATTAACAGAAAAAAATCTCACCCTCAAGGCATTCCCAACGTTCACGTTCGCCCGAGGGACACATGGCTGCGGGTGATGTTTTCCAGCCTTCCCACGGCACATGAAACGCCCCATCCGTGCTCAGCATCCCTTGCCGGATGCTTCCCTGCCCTGCACTTCCCCTGGGAAAACCAGCCCCAGCACTGGGACCTGCCTGGGGTATTGCTGGGGACTTAGGGGGGTCCAGCTGCCGATGGGGCAGCCCCTCACCCGCAGGCAGCCTGTGCCGGCAGCTCCGGCTCCCCCAGCAGGGCGTTGAAGGGTAAATGGGATATTGATGTTGAAGGGGTTGGGGGAGATTGTCCCAGCTCAGGGTGGAGTGAGGCCCTCTGGCGATACGAAGGGGGAGAGATGGGGTCCCCTTTGCCACCCCTCTGCTAGGGACTGCTGGGGACCACCCTGGCCACGAACACTGCTGTGGTGCAAACAGGCGTTAATTGAGCAGGAGGCATAATGAAGCCACATAACGAGGCTACTTCACCCCAGGGCTGGGAGAGGCAAACGTCCTCCGGGAGCTGGGGCAGGACTGAGAGTGGGGACACAGCTCAGGTCCTGGGAGGGGGACACTGGGCGGGCTGGGAGCCCTCAGAGAACAGCAGAGCCAGCCGCCGGCCCCCTCCCCTTCCCGAGGGTGCCAGGGCCGGGCGCAGGGCGCGTTGGCATGGCTTCGTGGCGCGGAAGCGGCCCGGGGGTGCCGGCATGCGGCGTGGCTCTGCATGCCCGGGCAGGCGCTGGGGCCCGGGGAGTGGGTTGGCGCCAGCGGCCCTGCCATCCGCTCCGGACGGTGACTATTAACATCGCTTCTACGTGTTGATGATCCTCATGGAGCTCGCAGTGCTGTTTCCCCCGCCCCGATAGCCTCGCTCCCCATCCGAACCCCGAAGCTTTACCGTAGCGTAATCCTTACGCCGGTCCCTATAACGTCCCGTCCCCTGTGCCGCTGTAACGTAGGACAAAGCAGCGCTCCCTCGTACAGCTGTGACCTTGCCTTTGATTTGGTAGTTCAGTCTGCTCTGCTGCTTGCTTGCTCATGGATAGACATGGTGCTGCCTGGTGTTTATTGCCTTCTACTGACTTTTCTTTTTTCCTCTCTCTCTTTTTCTCCTCCCTCCCTCCCCTCCCCCTCCACACCCCACCCCACCTCTTTGGTTTCTTTTGTGTTTTCTTTTTTTTTTTTTTTTTCTTTTCTTTTTTTTACTGGACTTTATTTTTCTACCCATCCCCCATTCAGGGAATTCCTCAAGCTGTACTTCCCCCATTACCAAAGAGGCCTGCGCTTGAAAAAACCAATGGTGCCACCGCAGTCTTTAACACTGGTATTTTCCAATACCAGCAAGCTCTTGCCAACATGCAGTTACAGCAGCATACGGCCTTTCTCCCACCAGGTAAGTGCTGCCCCTTCGCCACCTTCTGGGGAGGGAGAAGGGGGAATTCTGGAAAAAAACACACTAGGAAATAACCGCTTCTTCCTGGCAGCAAATGCATAGAGGTGTTTGCACGGCAGCCGCGGGTGCCTGGTGCAGGCAGTGCCTGGTGCCCGCAGTGCCCGGTACCGTAAGGTGCCCAGTGCAGGCAGTGCCTGGTACCGTAAGGTGCCTGGTGCCAGCAGTGCCCAGTGCAGACAGTGCCCGGTACTGGAAGGTGCCCAGTGCAGGCAGTGCCCAGTGCAGGTAGGTGCCTGGTACTGGCAGGTGCCCGGTGCAGGCAGTGCCCAATACCAGAAGGTGCCCGGTGCAGGCAGCCTCTCCAGCCTGCGGTGCCCGGCGAGCTGCGGGCAGAGGAGGGGCTGGCTGCAGGGGGCTGGCTTCTTGCTGCTTCACTCGGAAGCTGGGTGCGTGTTTTCCAGTCTAATATAAAAATCAGCATCATACTCTGTTGTCCTAAATCAGAATTTGAAATCTTCTCTCTTGTTCCTCTTTCCCTTGATTAACTTCTCTTCATTACACATCTCTTAAGCTGTTGTATTTGTTTCTCTTTGCTGTAAGACCCCTTTGCCTTCACGTGCTTAGCAACAGTTGTTTTTGAGTCACACACTTGAAGGCTTTGATTTTAAATACGGTGCAGTGCTCACAGAAGGCACAGGCAGTCTGGCAGACAGGCTAATCATGAACCTGCACAAGAAATCACTGTTTGGGGCTTTACCGCCAAAGCCTCGGGGCTGATTTTGGCCAAATCGGAACCAAGGTGCACTTGTTCTTATGCAAGACTGATCAAATCTACCCCTGTCCTGGTGCAATTGCCGAAGAGTTGGTGCCTGTACTACTAACATAAGCAGAAATCCCTTCAGAGGACAAGTGATGGGACTTGGAAGGAATATGTTTTGGTTCTTCAAACAGCACTTAACGATACACTGAGTGTATCGTGTGAATTTCGGCCTGTATTAACCCGGCTGAGTTAGATATTTACACATGAACCCCCCATAAACCAGCAGTATCATTCTCAGAGCTGTGCGGAGGACAACGGATAGACCTGTACTCAAAAAATGGGAAGGAGTCTGTGAGGACAGCCCTTTGTGATGCAGGCTAGGAGGCAGGAAAAGAGAATACAGCTATTTAGTCTATACCAAAAAAATGTAAGGATCTTATCCTAAGTGTTTTTCACGAGTCTGTTCCCAGGAATTCCCTGTAGTACCTTTTACGGTTCTTTCTCGATCTGGCAAAGAACCAACAGGTAGAATTTAAATGGTACAAAAATCAGTTGCTTGCTGTAGAACATTTTAATAACTTACTTAGGTTCCCAAAAATGCATTGCAGCCACTGCAGTACATTAGCAAAAGCTTGTTGCAGAGCTTGTTGGAGTCAATAGAAAGTCTGAGTGAGCTTTAGATCAGATCCCCAGCCCACATACTCAAACTGATGTCAGAATTCTCCAGCAGTCGCAGTCCTTCCTGTAGACATTAAACAGTTTCACCGGTTCATTTTGGCAGAGCGTAACCGATGTCGTTAGAAAACCGTACGGTGGATTTCCAGGTTCCATTAAACCAGCGAGGGGCTGGGCGGTGGCTGGAAGTACTCGAGCTGCTTCGAGTCTCGCCCTGCGGACTCAGAAGCTGGTTCGTGTGCGCCAGAGCTCATTCACACTACGTCCTTGTCCAGGATCGTTCACATCGCTCTTACACCCAACCTGCCTCAGCTCTTCCTCCAGCGAACCCATACTGAGACCTGCAGGACTTTGCACAGTGGCTCTTGGTGGTTCACTTGACCTTTCTTGACCACTGTAGCTTGGTATCTGTTAAACAAGAAAAGGATTTTTTAGCATCAGCTATGAATTCTCTTCTTATATTTTTCAGATAGCAGCAGTTTGACTTTTCCAGTAATTCAGTTTTTGCCACCTTGCCCTTTTTGGTTTCCCCCATTTCAGACTAACCAGCACCAGTCCTCTGTGCACGGGCATCTGGAGATAGAGTTTCTCCGTCGGTCCCTAAGAACCGAGGGTAGAGCACAGACCGCGGGTGCCCTCGGCCCCAGGAGAAGAGGCAGGTTAATTCAGTGGAGTCTGAATACTTTAACTTGGACGTTTCTCAGGTTCAGACACCTAAAGTGTAATTCCTCAGATGTGTTCTGAGCTGCTTCAGCTGCCGTGTCTGAAGGTGCGGCAGTTTCGGAGGGCAGGGCGCTCGCAGAACCTGCACGGTGCCGATATGTACCCCGATGGAGGATCTTGGCAGGACCCTCCTCTCTGCAGGACTCTTCACTTTTTGATGTGTCACCCTTGAGAGTTTTTCAGTCGTGTTGCAGACAAACCCAGACACCTCTTCTGAACTGTAAGGTGTAATCCTGCTGCCTGTGCACAAGGGCTGGTGAAAGCAAGTAAAGGGCTTGTCCATGCCGGCGGATGGACACTGGAACTCCATCGCTCTTCAAGTGATTAAATGCTCTTAGATACTCATCTCACTGCTCCCATATAAAGCTCCCTCTTTACCAAGCTCCCCTCTTGAGGTCTCCCAGAAACCTTGGCTGCTGAAACTGTCCCCAGACAGACAGGGGAGTCTAAAGCTCACTGCAAGGAAGAACTGGAAACGACTGTGGTGTTGGCTACTTGAAATGAGCGGAGTTAGTGTGCCTGGGGAGGAGGCTCTGCAAGATTTAACAGATGTTCACAGCCTGCTGTGGTACTTTGGTCCCGGCTGCCACCCTGGAGTCCTTGGCCAACACGTGGGCGAACGTTTTGCCGTGGGGCTGTGGAGTTTCAGGATCCTGCCAGGAGCTGCTGTGCTGGTGCAGCTGCAAGGGGCAGGGCTGCAGCAGGGCAGCCGAGCCACGCAGCCAGCCCTGGAAAGGCTTCAGCCACCTCTGCTGTTAAGTCAATGCATTGCATATTTATTTAGTTACCACAGCTTCAGCACCAGAGAGCTCACTTGCCCATCGCTGGGGCTCAGCCAGCGCACAGGGGCTTTCCTGCAGCGGTGTCTGTGAGCACCTGCCTCCGAGGGGCTTCTGGCTCTCTGTAACAGCACTGCTCCCCTCCAGAATGTCAGGGAGGGAAAGACCAGGCACCACTACTCACCCCGACAGGAGCACTTATGTTGTCTGTGGTGATGTTTTTAATTAGGGTTTAGTAGATTGGACAGAATAAGTAGACAGAGGGGAATAATACGAGGGAGAGAAGAGGAAAAAAAAATGATAAAAAACACCAGTAAACCCTAGAACATTTATAAAAATAGCTTTATTCCACTGCAGGAATCATCTGGTTGTGAAGTTACAATCAGTTAGCTGAGCACATCCTTGAATTAAAATTCTGCCTTGCGCTGCAAAGCTAGGGAACATTGGAAACTGCACATTTATTATTCATGCATTCTCATTAGTCACTCAGAGCTTCTGAAGTCAGGATGAATATTAAGGTCATAGCGAAAATGATCTTTATTACTGGTAAGAGGGTCATACAGCATTATGTCTTCATATCTGCAATTTACTGCACCCTCGCTGGTATCTTCATTTCTGTCTTGTGTTCGTTTGCTTCAATGCCTTCTCAAAACTGTGTGCGCTGGTTATAGTGTTAGTGCTGAGAACTCAGACTAAAACTCTGGGCTGAAAAGCCTTGCAGTGATAGTTCAGAGTCATTACGAATATCTAACTCGCCTTTAGCATGTAGATGTAGTGGTGCTTGGAATGACGTAATGTTCCCGACCTAATGGAGTATGTACAGCCTTATTTATAGACAGGGCACTTCTGCACAGAGACAGAGCTCAGAGGTTCTTCTCTGTACCCTCATTAACGCCAGAGAGATGTCACGAGGGGGACGGAGAGCGGTTTTACTCGCTGTTTGTACTTTATAGACAAATTTTGCTCCATTTCTTTTAATCTTGCTAGTGGTCCCGTTGACTTCAGCCACGATTTGTGCATGGGCAGGTCAGAAAAGCCACCCTTTTGACCTTTCTTTGTGAATATTTTCAGTCTCTTCCCTGACACGGAAATAGACGAGTAATTAGGAAACGCGATTATGCCCTTTTCTTTGTAGCCTTGTGGAGGCAGTGATGACAGAGAGTAACCTTGTCCCCAGTAGTAATTGCTCTGCCTGGCTTCTCCCCTGCTTAGTTAAATGCTGTCGAGGTTGTGAAGCCACTACAATGCTTGGCACCGGCTGAAACAATTTCCCGTCGCCCGTGACGGTCACGTCATGTCAAGGAAGCGGCACTGCCCCAGCTCCCGCTGGCAGGCTCCTGGAATATGTTTCCATTTCCACTGCAATCCCTGTTCCCAGATTCCAGAGTTTATTTCGGTTTCTGCTGTGTCAAGCATAATTAGAGGTTCTAATAAGTGTGATTTGTTAAACAAAGAAGTAAATCGTTTATTAAAAATGGATATTCTGAAAAATCTGTCGTTTTGGAAGCAAAAGATTCCAGGTTCAGTCTGGTGGAAGGCATTTTGCTGTGTAATGTAAACAGAATTACCAGCTTAGTGACAGTTAAAAAACGATACCCTCGTGTTCCCAAAACCACCGTACTGCTCGTGGCCCGGCCACTGCAGGGCAGGATTCACCAGGTGCTGTCACCTCAATTATTTTTCTCCAGCCTAGTTGCAGGTCATGAGCCCAGACACCAGCACCTTAAAACGCATCCCATAATGGAGAAAACAGCCACTGAATAAGCGTTGTTAGGTGCTGTCATGAGCTTCACGGGAGCCTTCAGCTCTCCAGCCGCTCACTGCGTGTTAAGCAAACCGAGCTGAGGACAGGCGGGATGGCTGCTGCTGCTCCGGCGGCTTGCGGGGCTCCTGCAGACACGATGAGAGTGCTGCATGCCCAGGTCACTGAGTGGCGGAATCCCAGCACGGTGGGAGCTGGAAGAGCCCTCTGGGGATGCTCTGGTGCCACCCCCCTGCTCCACCCAGCAGGGTCACCCAGAGCAGGGGGCCCAGCAGCGCAGTGTCCAGGCGGGCTG
>JAAGNO010027945.1:3650-28439 GCA_033439905.1 Ceryle rudis
AAGAAAAGAGAAAGGTGGATGAAAAGGATTCAGCAATGAAGGTTACAATAAACAGAATACAGAAATTATAGAATGACTAATGACACATGGTACAATGAAAACATTTTTTATGCATTCAAATGCTGAGATTCAACCCTTTTGTCAGGGTTTGGCTGAGCTCAGACTGCCTTAGGTTCTTCATGTTGGAGTTGAGGAGGTGGGGGAAGAGGAGGCAGAAGGGTGAGTCCCAGCAGCATGAAATCCATCTCTGGGCTGGCATCTCAAGCCCAGAGAGACAGACTGGGAAACTTGGTATGGCCTTATTTCCGTGTGCCGTGGCTAATGCATAACTACTTCTTGCTGAGGGGAAAATAGTTGCTGTAGTGGCTCAGGTATTTTGACTGAGGACGCATCTTGAATACAGATATACACTGAGGAATACAGAAAGCCCCTTTCTCCCAGCCTGACTAAGGCTCACTGCTTCCCTGCATGCCCCATACCTCTCGCTGCCTCCTGCTCCCCGGGCTGTGGGCACAGGTTGGGGGACAGCAGGTGCTGGCAGTGGTGGAGGCCTTTCCTGCACACTCATGGACCATAATGATCACTCCCTCTACTCCAGGCTCTTCTCCATGAGCCTTTCTCTGCCATATCTTTAATGCAGAGCCATAAGCTCCCCATCACTTTGTGATGCCATGGGCGCCACACCACATGCTGCCAGCTCCAAAATGTAGCAGTCCCTGGAGCCAGCCCCACACTGCAGCTGGGGACTTGCACTCAGTTCTGCATCTGTGGCTCAGTTACATGACCTGAGGTGGCCAGACAGTGCACCTCACACTGTATGACCCCGTACATATGTGTGTGCCTGTCATAGGGCCCAACATATGGCATCTCATGGCCTGAATCTCAAGGCACTTGAGAAGTCTGCAGCGCGGATGGTCCCCCGTCATAATTTTGCGAGTGGCTCCATGTCTGCTTCAGCAGCTAACGCAAGTCAGGAGTTTTGCTTTCTCTTCCAGTGACTCACCGAGCTGCCTCCGGCAAGTTGCTTACTGCTGCATTTTAACATGATTACAGGCATTAGACAGCCAGTCTGGGATACCATGGATTTGATATTCAAAATCATTAAATACCTGCCTCCAAAGGAAAATCTCTGGGAATTAGTGGCACTGATACAGTTCACAGCACTGGGATCAGCTTAGTAGGGCAAATGGTTTATGCAATTTAATCTTACATTAAATTGCCTCTATTAATCTGCTATGAATCATGCCATGCACTAGGCATAAAGGTATTTATTCAATAAAATCACTGTATTTGTAAAGTTCTCATATTTCAAGATGAAAGGTATTAGATATATAATAAAATATACTTATGGGAAATTATTCTTCCTACTGCTTGAACATGTATTTTCTCAATAACATCCTGTAATGGCTAGTATGGTAAGGCAAGGCTTCCGTGGGAGGAGGCTACATTTGAATAGAAAACAAATGACGTACTGCACACCAAGAAGCAGGGAGAGGCGTGTTCTCCATCCAGAAACATGAGAGCAGAGTTTATTGCTAGTCATGTGATGTCAGCATTTTGTGGGCGCAGTGACTATGTATGAGCTTCACATTCCCAGAACCATCCACTCTCATAAAAATTGAGATAAGAGCTGCTGAGGCACTGCCATTGGCAGGTTGCACTTCTGTTCTTCTTATCTATGGTATCTTTACAGGGAGATGAAGGCTTCATAAATGTACATGATACATGGTAACCAACAGAAAGGCAGAGGGATTGATTCTGAGCCTGGGATAACTCCAGCTTGTGCCCATTGGGCTGGAGCAGAGCTGGGAGGGATACAGCTGGAGTCTGGCATCTTCTTATCTGTCCTGGAGGGAATGCAAACCTGTTCTCCATTAACTATAGCTGCATCTCTTCCAACCAGCTTGTGGGTGTGAGGGTCTGTAAAGCCAGTGCAAACAGCTACTGCAGGATTTGCCCACCGTAAAGATGCTGTCTGGAAAAGAGTTTCATGCTTAGAATCCCCAGCTCAAGGATACCTTTTGGTGGATGTAGGCAGCTTGCAATAATTTAGGACCATTGGGGCTGAAAGCTGAAGTGGTGGAGAGGTACTCCTGCCTCCTCCTCCTGAAGTCCTGTGCTATGTGCAGAATCAAGGATCCAGAAGGCAGGTCCTCCTGGTGTACTTATGCTGCTCATCTGCACCACTCCTACCATCCACCAAGTCTAAATTTGTCTGTCCAGGTCTAGGGTCTCACCATCTCGTGGCACTGAAAGCAGTTATTCACTGAGGGAACAGAAGAGGAGGATGTAACAGTGAAAGCAGCTGTTAAACTGTCTGAAATAATGTGAGGTTTCTGTTATCAAAACCCATGATTCCCACATTCTTGGACTATAGAGTAACTCACTGTGGAGACACAAGAGTGACACTTCAGAAGAGGACGTAAAAAATAAAGAAACTTATAAGGGAGACAAAACACAAAGAAATTCCAGTGGATATTACATTGCACATGCTCCTTCTGAGACCCTTTGTTATTCATCTACCATTTTCTGTGCTTTCTTAGTATGAGCTTCCAAGGTATTTACAGCCAACCTATGTATTTAATTTGTAACTGTTCAAAAATACCCCCATATCGGTAAATACAGAACTGCTTATTCATTTTCTGCTATGTAGTTTGTTAAAATATTTGCAATATGACATGACTCTCTCATGTGATAGAGTGAGGTGATGGTTGTGTGTAATAGCGGTTAGTGAAAACACAGTATTAGTCATAGGAGAGAATAACACTTGACTGTTTTGAATATGAAAACCTTTAGGCTGTGGAAAAAGCCAAACTTTGTCCCACTGTGTTGTTTTCAGAAGTATATGAGAACGTACAGGGCAGAGTGACTCACGGTGTAGTGCCCTTTGAGTGTTACCTCGAGTGGGACAGGACAATATATCCAGGAGAGGGATCTAACGACCCATTTCTTTGTACATAAAATGCCTTTTCACGGACGCCCATGACTTGCCCTTATTGCTCATGCCCTATTTGACTTGATAAAACTCAGGGTAGAGCTGATCTCACTGCCTTGCTGTGAAACCTTCAGGTGAGTCTAGCAAGAGTTCATCCTGTCCTTCTCTGACGAGTTGGACAAACTGTTTCTTGACAGGGATGAATGGGGGGTGAGGTCATACAGCAGTGTTGGCTCAAACGAATTTGCCCAAACGTGGAACATTTCTCCCGGGGGGTGGCCACACGTGTGGCCAGACGCCCTGCGGCTCTTGGAGCCCATCGCAAGCTGTGATTTCACCTCGGTCACCACACAAAATGCTGAGCTCTGTTTAGATAGAGGCCCAACCAAAGGGACGCTCGCATGAATACACTTCTTAGAGAGTATTTTTTTACATTTGCTGTGTTGTAAAAAAATCTCTTCCTAATAAAGGGAAAAAACATCCTATAGAAGCAGCAGGCGGAAGGGAGCTCTAAACTGAAGTGGTCGAAAGCTGGGGGAGACTTTCCTTCAAGTGTGGCAGCTCCTGGCTGGCAGGAGCAGCCCGACACTATCATGATGGTCATAGATTCACATGGATGAGGACCTTGCCAAGTCCCAACCTGGAGCAGCTGCCAGGCAGCTCTGGGTCTCGAAAGGGTCTGCACTGGCAGCGATAGAGGGAAGGCAGAGACACTCTGATTTTAAAACTCTGATCACCACAAGGTTATGCTGAGAAGCACAATGTCTCCGATGGAAAATGGGGACAAAGTTGCAGGTGTTTTCCCAAGGCCTGCCATAAAGATTTCATTATGTTCATGTATATCTTATGGCCACCTCTCAGAACAGACAGCTCTTGCTTGTAATCACGTAAATCAATAATTAACCTCACCACCCGGTTAATTGGTTAAGTGAATGACAACCATAATCAGGCTTCAGAAAAACAAAAAAGAATTAACTAAATAAAATCAGGAACTTCTTTTAAACAAGAAGAAACAAGATCATTGTACTGGAGTTATATTTGAACACAACCCCTCACCTGAACACCCAGAGTTTAGAAAACATGTGAAATGTGAGCCAGGGGCTGAATTTCACACTTTGGGTTCTAACCAATTTAATAGTTCAAGGTATTTTTTCCTCTCTTTCTCTTCTCTGTTCAGTTCAGGTTTAGTTCACATGCCAGATCCACCAGTGGGATATGTCACATCAATCAGCAATCACTTTGCTTTTCTCAGTGCTCTCTTTTTTTTTTTTTTTTCTTGAAAAAGAGGAACAAGAAGTGAAATTAGCTAAAGAAATCGCGATATTCTCAAATGGTAAATACATGAGAAGCATGAATCATCCTCTTATAGAAATGACGAGAAAGGATGGAAAAGGTAGCGGTTTGGGAGAAGCAAGTTATGTTCTACATGGCTGATTCAGCTCTCTGGACTGAAAATGAATCATCAGAATATTTAAATCATATTACCAGTATTAACACAGACAAAACCCCCAAGCTCAGGAAGCCTTTGTTATGAAACAAATTTGATAACGGGTAACAAAAGAACAAAGGGACAGTTTCCTAAAAACACTGTACTTGATCAGCTCTGCACTGTGTCCCAGTCTGCAGAACCCCTGGAGAACATGAGTTTACTGCAATTGCATCTGCAATGCCCTCGTCACAGCAGAGCATTGCAGAGCCTCACAACCCCAAGTCCTTCAAGAACTAAAAGATAGACTCTCCTTTACATTCTAGAGCTTTTGTACTTCAGCAGTGATGTGAAGTTTTTAAAACAAAGGAATTACCCACTGGAGAGTACACCACAAAGGGTTCATGACTCCTGAGTAGCACACCGTTAGCTGATGATACAGACATCATGTTGGAGACCTGACTAGGAGGTTTGACACTGGAAGCACATCTTATCTAATTGCACCGGAGCCCAAGTTACAGCATTAACGAAGCTGCAGCACATCAGATTTCAGGCAGACTCTAGGCAAGGTAACAGAAAAGTTAAAGGATGATTTTA
The DNA here is from genome assembly GCA_033439905.1 of Ceryle rudis. NCBI lineage: Eukaryota > Metazoa > Chordata > Aves > Coraciiformes > Cerylidae > Ceryle > Ceryle rudis. The sequence continues at coordinate 8,609 of JAAGNO010027945.1, forward strand.
AATCCCCTTATTTTCCTTCCACTGTTCTGGCTGAGCTTAGCTCAGCTGGGATGAAAAAGTGATCCATGTGTGCAGGGATGTTTTTGTTTGCATAGGAAAGGCAGTTGACTCCATATAGCACAGCAGAGGCAGCAAAGCAAACCACAGGACTCTTTTACATAATGAGTTGCAAAGGTTTTGTAGGGAAGTATCCTGTTGCTATAAAGTACATCTGTATGTTCCATACAAGTTTGTCACATTAAAAGGTCTCAATACCAACATAAATGTGCCCGTTCAATAGCTGGAATCCTCGGAGGGATACAAATGAGGTAGAAATCCATCTCTACCTATTTTCTTTGGTGTGTGTTTTTTGTCTAAATCTTCTAGCTTCCTTCTCAAGTCTCCAGTTTAGTATTTCAGCACTGACTCTATGGAATGAAAGCTTTCACTCTCCACTAGCAAGCAAGAATCATAATGAAGATAAGCCAAAATCTTGACAAACTGTTTTTAACAAAAGCTATTTCAATAAGAGATATATCCCTGAAGTAAACATGGACAGGAAAGGCAGAAAGGGAGAGTGACAGGCAGGGAGACGAACACTTATTTGCAAAGAAGCCTTTGAAACATCTGGAACGTTGCAGTGAAAGGTTATTTACCAGGAACGTCAGCCAGTCCCAGCGCAGATGGTTGCCATTAGTGTAAGATCAGGAGACCAGCAAGGCTAAAAATATGTGTTTGCTTTTTTAGAAACTGGACCTCATTTTCTGTACTTTAAAAATAATAATCACTCTTACGCAATTTCTGTAACTTAGAAATATTTTCTTGGAATATTGTTTGGCATGCTGGCTGGGTTGCAGGCTCTGTGCCATCATTATTACTCACAACCTTTCCCCCTGAGGATTTTGTGATGTGTCTTTTACTTAGAAATAGGAGGATGGCACATTACACTGAAACTGATGACTTTTGTTTATAAAGTGTCAGTGACAAAATATCTGAATTACTGCTGTGGGCCAGTCTCTTGCCTGGTGTAAATGTCTGCAGCTCCTCTGGAATCCTACTGTACAAAGCCACCATGGGACTGTGGGGACCACAGAGCCACTTGCCCTGCACTAGGCCAGAAGTACATGCCATGCCAAGCAGTGCACCTGGGGAAGGTTGGGAGTGGAGTGCTTATAGTCTTCCTGGTAAATCTATTTAGAAATAGTGGATTAGCGCCAATGGAAAAAGTTGATTTACACCAGGAAGGAGTCTGTCTCAGTGAGAAGGAGAGCAGGCAGCTATGGGAACAGATCCTTGCTTCTGTAACTCTAAGTGGAGATGAGAGGTCCTGATTTCTGCTGGCATTGCTTACGAGACACATGGTCATCTACCCAGAAATACACCAGCCTTGGAGGCATTTGGATCGTAAATAAAAAAGCAGATATAGCATTACCCGTCATAACACATTTTACATTGAAAGCCCTGACGGTCAGCCAGTGGTCTCCAGCTCTGTCCAGAGCACAGAGAGAGAAAAACATCATTCCACAGGGAAAGGTTCAAAGGTTCACATTGGCACCTGTAGTTTTGCAACTTAAGTTCAGACTTTAAAACCAAGTTTGTCTTTTCCCTGTTAGGGTAATGGTGGCATTTGTCATCTCCAAACATAACGCATGGCATGGCGAGAAGTGTGGCTCAGTAGTAGATGGCAGAGGCACTGTGGGCCACAATAGTAACACAAGTACCAGCAGAGAAACATTGCCTTGACTGCACCAATTTGAAGGTCCTGTGCGTGTTCCCCACTGTTGGTTTAGCTCTGCTATTGAGGGCATGCAGTTTAGTGAAGAAATGTGTCCACAGTCTGCAAACTAAGTGGAGGTGGACTCGAGGTGGACTCCAAGCCCACTCCTCTCCCCCTCTCACGCCTCTGTGCTGAATAACCTACTAGTACATGGAACTGAGGTGCCTGAACCTATGGGCAATGAAACTGGAAAAGCCCAGTCAACACTATAATCCCCTAAATTGTGAACAGAAGTAATATGTGATTTGGGGTTTGATTACAATCCCTTCTCACTGTAGAAGCTCAAAGTGGGCACATCCAGGACAACAGTAGCTTCTAGAAGTTTCCTAACTGATAGTTTTCCCCTGGGGTGCCAGTGAAAGGAAAATCTTTCCAGTCAACTATGTTACTTCTTCTTTAAGAAAACTTCAGTATTTATTGCCACAGAGGGAAACCTCACTGAATATTTCCTTGTACACACCTTTCTTGTCAATGTCATGCCTTTCTAATGGAAAAAGCAGTTTCTACTTTGCTTTCTCAGCATGGGTTTAGCCCAATGCAAGGAAGTGTGGAAGGGAAGGGAAATGTGAATGTGATCTAATGAACAATTCTTAAATAAAACACTTGAACTCTCGGTAGAAATACTGAAGTAAATTGTTCATGTCTTTCCTACATATTCCAATTGAGAAACAGGTTTTGGAAGAATGCATTCGATAAAATGTTTCCCACTGTCACTGGTAACCAGTCCTACACAGAAGAAAGCAAAAGGAATGAGTTCAGCTTACTGAAACTTGTTCCTAATGACAACATTTTTGGTTGGGAAAGAGAATTCAAGAGGGCACCTGAGCACACAGCACCAGCAGAGCCTGACCAGCAGCCCTGGCTTTGCCAGCTGTATTGTGTCCTGTCCGTGACTGGCAGCAGACCCACAGGATCATGAACACCTCAGATGTGACCTGATGGCTAAAAAACCTTCTTCAATAAGCCGTCAGCTTTCAGAGTCTGCACACTGTGGGCAGCTCACAAAGCACCACCTGCCAATGGTGGTTTTGTCTGAGGGTATCGCCAGGGACCCGCACAAACACATGAGCCATGTAAAAAACATGGTCATTGCCCCATAGACCTTGACATTTAAGCCAGGGTACAGCAAGGTAGTGTGACAACCAGCAAGAAAGCTCATCAGATGATTAGATGAGTGCTCTCTGTCCGTTAGTTTTGAATCATTTCCTTTTTCTTGTTTGTTTTTTACAGTCAGTACTGAAAGGGGAAAAAAAATGTTTCAGAGGGGAAATATGTGACCAGTATTTCTCTGATTGAAACTTTAATGTGCGGAAGATGATTTCTCAGAGAGGCTTTCTGCTATGAGAGATGCTGTTCAGATCTTTCCTCCCAGAGAGGTGATCTACAAAAGTGAGATTGTGGGTCTTCATTAGTCTTTTTTTCTGCGCAGGACAGATTAAAAAAGCACCTGCTGGTGTCTTTGTCTTTTGTGAAACCTAGTTCAAGTAGGCAGCAATGAGAGCAGGGAACTCTCTTGTCCCCCTTAGAATGGAGAGCAGAGCAGGGGAAATCTGTCCCTGCCCACACTGAACCTCCTGTACAGAGAGAGCATTTGAGCATGTAGGGATGATTTATGACACCTATAAACAGCATCGAATTCACCACAAGAAAAGTGGAGGAGCAGATGCAAAAAAATCTGAAAGTGAGAGCTAGCAAGAGAGTGGTGCAGAATGACTAAATAACCCCCAAGAGTTCAGTGACAAATTCCAAGTCCTCTCATACACAAAACTTTTTCTTTTTTTAACCCAACACTAACCATTTCTTGAGATAACATCAGCCCTCCTCCCTCAGCCCCTATCCAGGGCTATGCAGGGCTGTCAGCTTGGCAAGTGGGCGACTGTCTGTGTAATGTATAATTCAAGTATCCAATACATAAACGGTTGCAGCAGAGTCAGAGAACATGCAAATTATGTCCCACATCCTGCTGTTAGTCATCCTCTTGGGGGAACTCACCCCTACAAAGCCAGTATCCCAGAACACACTGTATGTTTGCTAATATTCACTTTCTAAATGTTTCAACAGCAGCAGAAATCTCACAGCTCTCCTCTTGAAAATCACTGTAACCTAAAACTACTGGAGTAAAATACTTTGTTCTTTCCCTAAAAATAGCAAGTGAATTATCCGTATTTCATTTTACTGCTGCATAACAACTAGAGGTATTACTCCAAAATATGATAGCAAATTACATAGAATCTTTCATCAAAGAGGATCAAAGCACTTTGCATATTAATTAAATCTCAAAATAAGACTCTGAGCTAAGCTTTATTATAGGAGATAGTGAGTTCTAGGGATTCATATGGGTGAGAGGAAATCAGGACAACTAGCGATTTACTGCCTGTGAATTGCTACATAACCTTGTACAAGCCCTTCAGATCCTCTGTGCCTCAGTTTCTCCATCTGTAAGAGAAGGATAGTAACATTTAACTTTCAAAGGCTGAAAAAAAAATCCTCTGACAAAAGTGATGCCTGATGGTTTATGTGGCAGTTACAGTGCCATGGCAGTACACGTAGGTAGAGAGATGAGCTAACAGAAATATCCAATGGAGTCCAAAGCTGCTCTGTCTGCCGGAAAATTTCCCACTGCAGGAAAGGGCTACCTTAGAGGTGCCACCAGCACTCCTTCCCCATTCCTCTTTCAAATGCTCCTGAAGGCAGTAGACAGGGCTCTGCCCCAGGCCCCCACTGTCACAGCCCCAGGCATCTCACAGGCTTGGGAAGCTGACACTTTCACTGTAACTTTCTAAGATGCCATTTACTGTTTCTATTTGACAGTTCAGTGCAGTCTAAGGATGAGACTGTCAAGGTTTTCAGGGCCTATCAGCAGAAATTAGGTAACAAAACTCCTTTAAAATTTCATGTGAGAGTGATCTACTGTTCCAGGCTTCATCCATGCTGCCCTGCTAGCACTCTATGTGCTCGAGAAACCTTCTTTCCTTCTAGGAGAGACTAGAGGGGCAAATCCTGCTCATTTCTTTGTGTAGCTGGAACAAAGCAATGGGGAATGGATCTAGAATCAATCTCTAGCATGAATGTCATGAAAAGTCATCACATTTTACAACACTGATTAACAGTGGCTCATGAAAAAAAAAAGAATCAGTACCAAATGACTTGACCAAAGGTTATTTTCAGCTGTACATCTTTTAAACAAGTCATGTAGATTGATAAGTACACCTATTACTAAACCTGAATGGCTCAGCGTCACTAGACCAATGATAAAATTATGAACAATAACAGAACATCAGCCTGAGAGTCAGAGATGATGGGCCAAGAAGCATTTGTTTCCTTGTTACCAAATATATGAAGAATAAACCAAAACATTCAGTCCAGCCTCACGGGTGCATCATTAGAGTGAGTGGAAGTATATTCTAAACCAAAATTAGGACAAAGGTTAATTTCCATTTGCTTTTTGGCAGATGAAGAAATATGTTTGACTGATACCTGAGTGCACAGAGATGTGTTGAATTTTGTTTGCTCTCACAGATCTGTGTTATAGGTCCATGTGCTGGGGGAAGGTCTCTCCTGCAATTGCCAAAGTCTATTTATCTTGTTTAATGACGAGAATTAAACTTGCCATCTCCTGCAACAGCCAAGAAGGTGTTCCTGTAGACATGCCAGTGCACTGAGATGCTTTTTGTTCTTTTCTTAGAAACCAGAATGGCCCATATAGTGCCCAGGGGGACGGGGAGCACAGCTGGTCCCATTTTACTGGGGAGAAACGGAGCCAGCAGAAGCTAAACGACTGAGGAGGAGAGCAGCAGTCCAGGGTGAGACCAGCCTTTTGGCAACCAAATGAGTGCTCCCCCGCAGGGCTGCCCTTCCTCTTTTCCACCTGAAGCAGCGTGGCATTGCCAGCAGTGAGGCCAAGGGAAAAGCCACAAACGTCAGTGTGGCCTTGCTTCAGTTACATTTGGCAATGGGCAGAAAGCCTTCCCCGGACAATGGTCGTGCACAGTCTGGGGCAGGTGCTTTCTGCAGACTTCATGAAGAATCCCTTGGTAACATATGCTCTTGCAGAGTCCCAGCCTCTACTGGAAGTAAAGGAGATGTATTCAGTGACCCCATCTAATACTAGTATGATGTGATAGGGACCTCTCCCCATCTTGTCTCACCCTCATGCAAACAAGGCACAGCATGACGGGCAAAACTAAAAGCCTCCAGGTTTCTGGGTTGCCGCTGCCACCACTACCAGCACTTGACAGAGCTGCTCTGAGATTTGGCTTGCTAATGTCTGAGAAGTTGAGATGAGAACAATTATGGAAATCAGAGACAGAAGTCTGGGACAAATGCTCCTGGATTGCTTCTTACGGTGCATGTTCTCATCTGCAGTTCTTTTTAATTGCAAAAAATGGTGCCTTGCAGATACCTTGAAGAGACTGGAGTCAGACATACACATCTCATCATCAGGAAGTCTGTCTTGATAGTCAGCCAAGATCCAAGGGGAGTGTGCATTATTTATTATTATCATCATCGCCGCCACTAACATCATTTCCCTAGAGATTTGACTCCAGTATAAATGCATGAAGCCATATCCTGGGGTTGATATTCCATTTTTGTTAACCATACTGTCATACAAACCCCTTCGATCTTCTCTGGGAACTTTGTGCATAAAGAATGGGTTACACACTGACTAAAATCCTTTAGACATTGGTCTATCTTTTTTATTGCAAGCTGCACTTGAAAACCACATGGTAAGAAAGCAAAAAACCAGATGTGCTGTGAAATGTTTGCAGAGACTGACTGACTACCTGGCTCCCCACAGGCATCAGCTTTATTGAAGACAAGCAGACCAGCAGAAAATCAATAGCAACAAGCAAAAATTGTTTATTTGTGCCAACACCGAATTACGAACCCTGAGCTTTTTCCATACTGCATGTGCAGGAACATAATGTCAACACCATCGTGCTGCAACAGGAAGCAAGAGATAAGATTTGGTGAACCATCAGCTCTTTCCGAGCACCAGCCCGTTACTATGTTTTTGTTCATGCTATGCTTTATGAAGTAGAGGTAACCAATACAAAAGATCTTTTCTGGCAACTTTAGCCTTTCTTTTACTTCATAAACTGTTTGAGGCTAAATACTCACCTGATTTTTATCAAGAGGCTTGTATATAAATGTTAAACCATCTAGGGTTTGTGATGTACAGTCTACCCCTTGACTGAAGGACAAAGATAAATAAATCAGAAAATTAAAAATGAGGTGCTAGTCATAATTAGCAGGCATTTCAGAATATATTTCTGGAGAAGTAATTTGTCCTAAAGATTTGTGTGCCTTCTTTATAATTGTCAGATGACTATGCAAATATTAGCAGTGACATGACAACAAATGACATTACCCCACGTAGGGAAATGAAGTAAAATCTAAATGTATCAAGCTCTTCATTTTCATTATTCATCTAAGCCTAATCACAAACCCTGGGAAATATCACTGTAAAATCCAGTGTGTGCTTGGGTTTCATTTTTTTCTAAACCAAAAATCAGGGGGCTGTTTCCTTATTCTGACAGCACATTGAATTTAGCAAACACCGCTCATGGTATCCTCTCATCCATGGCAGCTGAACTGAAATATCTGAGTTTCTGGGGGACTGATGCTTGACAGCACAGAGAGCGATGCCCCATTAGGAGCGTGGCGAGATCCTCCGCACTGCTCGCTGAAAGGAACAGAAGCCGGCACAATGGAGCCACTGATTAAGGAGAACAATCATGGAGGATTTCCTATTATGCCAAGCTTCAGAGGGAAACAGTAAGCAACGTAAAGGAAATGAGTGCATTTGCTCAAAATGAAAAGGTCAGCCAGCCACAAATTTTCAGCTTTGATATATACATAACATTTTAACTCCCATTTTTATCACAAATTATAGCTTCCCAAGGTCTTCAGGAAGTTGACAGAGAGCTTGTAAGGTTATTGGGTGGTGTGAGAACGGAACTATGATTTAGAAACTTGTCATTGCAGCATATCCACTTTTGTGTAATGAAGAACAAAGCAACCACCCTAAGAGCATCGCTTTTGCATCTTCTTCATACAGTTTTAAATAACAGCCCCTGTCAGTATCAGAGATATTCAGACCTCCCCCCTCAAAATACCCTGCAAAGCTAGTTTGACAGAATATGACACGGGTAGGCAAACACTGGTACTCTCCTGTGAATTGCAAAGTTGCCACTCTATACTGATTCTGCCAGATGCTCATTCATGTTGACATCACTCAAAGTTAAACAGCAGTGACTGTAAATATAGCAAAATATCTGATAAAAATTATTGTTGCATTAAAAAAAAAAAAAATGTATATATATAGGACTGCTGGGTTCCATCCACAATACTCTCATTGCCCAACTTAATCTTCTCCAACCTTAATTTCCTTGTTTATAAAATAGAAATAATAACATTTAGCTTTCTGTCATGGGCCACTGTGAGAACTGCTGAATCTTCACTGAGTGCCCGAAAGATCGCTAAATTAGTGTTGCCCAAACTACAGCACTATTTCTATTAATGCAATAGTGCCAATGGGATTCATATTATTTATTTATGTCCCAGCCTCCTCAGCTTTCACACAGCTCTGAAAAACAGATGTAAACTGTGTGTGTTGGGTGAAAACAGATGTTGAACATGTCATGATGCAAGTGTAAAGTGAGTTTTGTGGTTTTTTAGTTAGGGAAGAACACAGCACACAGAGAATGAAATCATGGCACTGCTGAAACTAATGGAAATATTCATAGCATATAATACAAAACAGCTCCTTGTACAGCATCTATTGTATCTCACAGAGCCTCACTGAGACATAAGTAAAATACCAAAGCAAAAAAACTTCCAAACACTACCTCAGGACCAGACTGGTAGGACAAAATTTCAGTCTGTGGTACTTGAATGTATAATGAAAAGTCCATCAGTGACTCACTTTTTCTAAGGATAGAAAGTAGCATACCTTATGAGTCAGCTTTCTGCTGAGAAAAAAGTCCTGCCTTCAATGGACCGGGAGATACACCACGGAAGAGGGTATTTATCAGCCATTACATTGTGGGACAGAGTCAAGAACAGGTGATGAAAAGAGCAAAAATATATGAAGGACTTAGCTCATGGAGGAACTCTTAGCATCATAAGACTGACCTTTAAACTCATGAGAAATGAGAGTTGAATCAATTCATCACCTGTCTGGGAAGTTTACTGCAGACTTCTCTGGAAGTCAAAGCACACATTAATTCTACAGCTGCAACACCAACAAGAGCAGGGTTAAAATAGGTAGGAAGGGATGCCACAGACAGATGACTGAATCAATTAGAAAAAGAAAAAAATGAGACAAAGGTAAATAAACTAAATGTACTAAGCATTATCAAATTAGGATGATTGTAATGAATGAGAAAAAATTTGCATAGGAACAGAACCGTATTTGAGAAGAAACATGCTGAATACTGAGAAAAAGTGATATGGGCTCTGAAACAATCTGGGGAAAGTTACTTGCATCTGTCAGAACAGAATTATATAAATCAAATAAAGAGAGTCCCTATTCTGCAAGATCTGGGCTAGCAAAGTAGGTGGTTTTTTTCATCAGTCATTTCAGCTCCTAAGTCAAGCAAAACTCCCACTGGAGTCAATTAAATCTTCCTTCTGATTTTTAAACAACATACCTAATGAAAGACAAAACCTTTCTACTTTGTTGACTTTTTCATACCTTTGGGCTCGCTGCAGTCATCTGCAGTAGCTGGACTATGCTATATCTGCTAGCAATGTACAGGCACATGAGTCATGGCACCCTAGAAATAAGACAGTGAAGGAGGTCACCATTTTAGAGGTTGGCTTTGTCTGCCTTAGCTTTATACTAGATCAATTCCACTGTCTTCAGTAAACTTCAGTGTGATTATTGTGTGGGTGAGTCAGAGAATTTGGCCCTCCACCTGGAATAGTATTATCTGTGGCTTTGGATAGACACAATTCAATCGTGCTGCTTCTTCATGCATCCACTCCTCCTCATTGCTCTTGCCCGGGATATGCTGCCTACATAAGGACATTAGGAGAGGACATGAAGTATTATGCCCCTTAGCAGCAGGACTTTTTCTCATGCTTTGGATGAGCTACATGAGTTTGATAGCTGTGTCACAGGTGACCCATAAATCTTATTAAAACTGAACAGAACAGTTTGCCTAAATAGACTACTTCCCCCTTCTCTGACTCCCCCTCAGTATTTACAGTCAGTGCAAGAGGCTCAATCACTTTTGCAATTGCAAAAGGCAACAGCAAACTTTCTCCAGGCATTGCTGCTGGGAAGGAATCTTTACTTTCAGGGGTTTCACATTTAGATTCACTACCAGTTTTGACCTATTGCCCTCGCTGGGGGAACCACACCTATCTTACCCCATTTTCCAGCCCTGTCTCAAAGACAGCGGGGACACGGGATCACAACGTCACTGACGTGAACTTTACGTGGCCTCGTTGGTACAACAGGACGCAACACAAGATGTTCCTCATTTACATAAAGCCCCAGTCATGAGTCATCTCTATCTTCTACGGCTTCAACTTGTCACTCTGACGAGTCTCCGGATGGCAAGTGAACGTACTGTACCGCTCATCAGTCATATGCTCACAAACGTTGGCCTCGCTGTTTCAGTGCCTGCAGTGGAGAAATAGAAAAATGTAAAATGTGCACATAAAATTTCCCTGCAGTGTGGGAAAGTTGTGTCTAGCTTCTTGTATAGCGGAAGCGATCTATTCATTAACTGTTAATCCACATTAGCACAAGCCAACTTCTCAACTATAAGCCATAGCTGATAAGTCCATCTGCTGTCCATCAAATCTCTGTCCTCCTGGAGAAAAGTCTCATTAATTAACATAATGACTTACATCATTTCCCATGCAGAAAACTAAGGCCAGAGAGCTCCCTGGTCAGAACTACTTAGAAAAGTGGCTGCAGAGCTGGGAAGAGAACTGAGAGATGTTGTCCTGTAAAATAAACTCGTGGTCACCCAATGGACAACACCTTTCTCCATGTCGGCACAACAGGCCAACATATCTACAACGGCAGGACTAGGTATACATCTGCTATAATTCCTCTGAAGACAAGAATATATTTCAATCTTTTTAACCTTTTAAGTTTTAGGTTAATCTCTCTGGATACCCTGTGTTCTCCATGGAATGAGATTACTACTCTGAACCGCCTCTGGAGGAAACCTTTTCCTGCATAAAGACATGAGAGGGAATCTAGGAAAATTAGTTTCATTAGGCTAATATCAGCCTTTGCAAATGCTCTTGTAATGAAGTTTTCATCTTCCTGACGCTGTTCACACTACTGTCACTAGCAAAAAACATCCACTGATATGGAAAAATGGCAGCAGGGAAATTCCATTGAAATAAGTAGAACTGGAAACTTCTCTCTTTTTTTTTGCATGGGGTTGTTCCCGTGATGATTTCAGGGAAGAGAGTGCATGAGTAAGAAGATGAGAAAGGGTCAGGGAAACACCAAATACTCTGAGTGTACACTCTCAAAGACTGGATAAAATTTTTAAATTGTTACCATAGAGTGGAAACATTTGGGAGAGAGAATGGAAGAAAGTGAAACACAAATGATTAGAAACTCATGTTTCAGTGCTGGAAAAATCATGATGAATAGGACAGTCATCTTCATTTATGTGCTTGTTATATCCATACTATGAAGCAAACCAAAAGGGAAGGGGCTAAATACTGTACCGCTGAACCCAACCTAATACACCAAAGTTTATTACCTTGGGCTCAATACTGTGATAATGAAAACATGTACATAGATTTCAGGCCAAAGAATTGCCCTGAGCATTATAATTTTGGCAACCAATACTGCAAAATGATAAAATAGGAATTTCAGAGAACAGAATATGGATGCTTTCTAGGCCTTCTTACTCAGAATCTCACCAAATGCCTGTAGATTGCACATCAGGAGATCATAATCTGCCCATGTCTCTGACATATTCCCTTTAGCAGCCTCTGACACCAGAGATGAAAGTGTAGAGACATCTTACTTTACACCATATGATGCAGCAGAGTCAAACTACATTAACATATGGCAGCTAAGATTAATGTTTGGAAGTAGCCCAGTCTCTGACTCAGACTGATCCTTTCCGTTCATAAACTTTAAAGTGCCAGGAAAAAAGTAAAAAAGTCCAATTAAAATAAACCCCTGCTAACTCCACTGCAGGCTTATCATCACTGTATGAGGAGGGCAGTATTTTACTCTTTCTTCTGTGAGATGCTTGAGCAGGAAGCCATGAAGTGGCCTCACAGGAGACAAGGTGAAAGGACTTTTCTTTGGCTAGGATGAAGTCTGGACACTGCTAGGCCTGGCTTCCTCCAGAGGCAAGGGCAGCTTTCTGCAAGTGTTTATCTATTGCTCTGTTCATGTCACTTTGGTTTAGTAATTTCTCATTATTCACACTGTCATTTGAAAGGGTTCTTTCACTTGAGGTTTGTTTCTGATGAATCAGCTCCCCAGATACACCTCCTCTCAGCTTCTGCCATAGGCTGAAACTTCTTATCCTCGCCTCGAAGTTCCTGCACAAGTCTACATATCTGCTCTCATTTCTTCCTAACTCCCATCTGCTGAGCATTCACTTCTCAAGCAGCTTCTGCCTTTATTCTTTCATATCTTCCCATGCTTCTTTGTGTGCTCTGTGTATTTACATCACCCTCCCTCTCCATCTCCACCTCATAAATGCTAACACCAACACTTTGAGATAATCACCAATTTGGAGTCTCTGTTTGGCTAAACAACAGATAACTCAAGTTAGCAACAAAGACAGATGCCAGACTGGATCACAAGTCATATGAAGTTGACCACCCAAAACTAAACCCACTCCAAATCAGAGGCTGAATACTGAAAAATCATATCCTAACAGTGACACTTCAGAAATGCTGAGTCCAGGGGCTCCAATGTAAAGCCAGAGAATACAAGCTCAGTTACATTTGTCAAACAGTTAATAAAACCTCTTTATGAAAGATTTTCTCTAGCCACACCCTGACTTCTGCAAGAGATTCTTTAGCACTGAGAAAGCCTCCCCAATCCACTGACCATCACAGGACTGCCAAGCGACCAAGTGAGAATGATGAAAACACAAGTGTCATTTGCAGAAGAGGCAGTCTGCTAGCAAATCACAGAAACAGCAGTTAAAACCCCATATCCTTACTATGAAAAAGATGAAAAAAGACTATATATCTTTTGTTTGAAATGTCCCACTGGGCTTACTCAGCTCTCTGAACACTACACGATATCTAGAGGAAACCACTGAGAAAGCTGATAAGGTAACACAGATGAGCATGCCAAAAGTAAGTTGGTGAAGTGCTATTCAACATCTCATGCACACAGTTGGTTTCAATGGATCAAATGACGGGTGAGAACCTGGTAAACTGCAGTAGCAGGACTGGCTGCCCAGAGTGCTGCAGTAAGATTTGGCAAGTCTTCCAACTAAGCTTTGAACGCCTCCTTAGAAAAATTCCTCCTTGTCAAGATTTTTCTTTGGTTAACTTGCTTACTGCCTGCCTGAGAGCCTTTGTGATGACCCAGTGCTGTTGAATCCTGATTCTGCTGAAAAATGTTGGTTACCATGTGTTGCTGGCCACAGGATAGCATTCCCTTCTGCTAGACAGAGACCTGAGCACAGCCTGACCTTGCATTTAGATGCCTGACCTGGCTTCCACAGCTCATACCTGGGAAGAAGCCACCCATTCTGCAAAGGTCATTCTTGATGCAGCAAGCCAGGCACTCAGCATCCCCAGCCCCTGCTGAGCTTTCACACTGACTCCCCGCTGAGAGCGTGCAAGGTCTCTGGGAGGGATCCAAAATAGCACTCAGGCACTGAAGTGCAACTTAGCAGACTGCTGGCGCCTGTGCTCATGAGAGCAACCCAGGAAAGCTCTGCCTCCCCTCCTCAGCTACATCAGATGCTCTAAGTGCCTACAGTTTCTGGTGAAAGCTTCTTTAGGCGCCAAAGGGTCTGGCGCCTTTTTGTGCCCAGCATCCCCACTGCTCAGGGTGGGCTGAATTCTGTCAGCTGCTTTTTGCCTAAGTCCATGCAGAAACCAGGCGGGGGTTTTACCGCTAAGATCTTAAGGATGATTTCCTACACATGCTGTGACTGAGTAGGACTCAAAGTACACGGGAGAAGGGAAGTCTCAGGAGTGCTTACCTGCTTATAGGTATTCAACATTGGTAAGTCATGGACCCCTTCACCACTATCCCAGTTTCAGTATCACCACTGTTTCCCACCTAAGAGCCCTAACCAGGCACCCTATTCCAACACAGGAAATGTGCTCCTGGTTACACCATGGCTCAGCTTTCAGAAGGTGGGCAGAGCACATTTTCCTCCCCTCCCCTGAATGCTATAGTTTCTCACAGCACACCCTGTTCAAAGGTCCAAAATGGGCTTCCAGGGCAATGCTCTTCAGTACTGAGTGAGTATTTAAAGTAGAGGGGGTGGCTCATCTTCCAAGAATATTTTCACTGAGAAGATCGATTCAGGTGTCCATGCCAAATGTGCTTCTTAAACCCGTAAGCAAACACTTTTTGGTCCTGTATCGGAGTTTGACAGTGAGATATTCAGATGTGCCCTTCTCTCAAGTATTTCTTGCTGGCTGATGTAGGCATCTTGCCACTTGGTGTACTAGCTAAGGGCAGTTCAAGTCCCCAGGTTCCTAACTATTCCTCTCCAGTGTACAGGGAATTTGGGCATTTAACTCACGACAGAGCATTCCCCCTTTGAGAATCAGGTGCTTATCCTCAGCTCTTTGCTGGTAATTCCAAATCTCTTTGAGATTTGGCCTTCTGTTTTAGTGTTCAAAGTCCTCTATTACAGGAGTTCGCTCGAGTTAACTGTTAGCTTACATCTCCCTTCGTCCATGACCTTTCATGTGAACTACACTAAACAGTAATCAATACAGGGATACTGTGAAAGCATAAGGTAAGCCTGTGACAGGAGCTGAAACTTCTTTGTGAAGCTCATTTCTGCCGTGGAAAAAGAAACCAAATACAAAGATACTCTGCAAACTGTGACTTTCCCATAGTAAGTTCCGGGCACCCAAAAGTAAAGCAAACAAGCAAGCAAAGAGAAAGTGCATTAAAAACAGGGTAAATTTTCTAGTGACTTTAAGAACAGTAGATTCCCTTTACCATTGCCCAATGATATGCTTGCTTACTGTGACAGGACAAGGAGGAGGCCACATGGTTTCACAGACCCCCTTTGCCTTACTCAGACATATACATGGCAGCTGTACTCAGCCCCATGATGAAATAATCAAGACTATTTCTTCTGCAGATTAGGTAGGAAGAAGAGTGGTAGCTGTTATGTCTTCTTAAAGAAAAAAACTCAGATACTCAATAAAGAAGGACCTTAGTAAGTTGATACTAATTTATTC
This sequence comes from Ceryle rudis, assembly GCA_033439905.1. Lineage (NCBI taxonomy): Eukaryota > Metazoa > Chordata > Aves > Coraciiformes > Cerylidae > Ceryle > Ceryle rudis. The sequence continues at coordinate 23,763 of JAAGNO010027945.1, forward strand.
TACTGTCAAGTCAAAGTCCAGTCTTACAACAATAGATAGACAGCATAACATATGTGGTAATGATAAACACATGCTACACTGCAACAAGACTTAAAATTGGTGGGTTTGTTCCCTGGTATTTAGAAAGTACTGTCAACATGTAGCTTACCAAAATCCTAAGAGGAAGGGCTGAGCTTTTATTACTGATTATACTTAGCACAGCACTTGCATTTGAATTCTTCACCTCCGTGCGCATCCTGTTTCTTCAGAAAGATTTCCTCACATGCTGTTATTTATATTTTTAAATGCTTTATAACATTTTCTCTTCATTCTCTAAAATGTTTTTTCCTTTTCCTGAACGGGAGTCGTGTTTAATGCTTCATGCAGTCAGCGACACACCCTGCAGAATACAACACATATTCAGGCAAACACGCCCTGCAAAGCAATGCGCTCACTTCAATCCCCAGCCCACCCTGACACGAGTGCTCCAAGCATATCCTGTGAATAAATGCACAAGGGTAAAATGTCATGGTGCATACCCTGCCACACAACATCCCCAGCAAAAAGCTGTGCTTCACCTGGGAGCGAACAGCCTCAGTAGCAGAAGGGGCATAAGCAAATAAGCACTGCACCTTCCTTAACAGTCACTTCACATTCCCAATCGATGAACGAAACCAAATTGACCTAAACGATGACTGTGTGTACCCAGCTTTACCTTTAGCAAACAATGCTGCTCATGACCCAGTCACAGCACTTACAATACATTCCCAAGGCAAGAGCCGTAGCACAAGCCAAAGTCTAACATAAAAGGCAGCCGTGGGTAAGGAATCACAAACAAGAGAGGAATTCATACATGAGTGTTACAAGATGTTGTATTATCCAAACCCATGCTGAATGGGCAAGCATTTTGGTTACACATTTTTGGGGAAAGAGGAAGTTCTGAGATTACAAAATAGAGATAATCTAGGATAATCAAAATTATCAAGGATTAATATAAACTGTATTAATGTGAAGTTAAAAGTACAGAACAGCACATCACCCAGAAGTCAGGGGTATCTAGGAAAGCTAGAGAAACAACAATTTTACGGAGTAAATATAGAGAAAGATGATTCAAAGAAAGCACTTTTTGGCCACTTTTTTTTACAGAAAGGACATACCAGTTTTGTTGCTGTGAGGCATTATTTAGGAATCCAGTTAAGAGTCATCCTTGATCTAATTAGCTAAGAAAGTGAACTGGAATGAGGAAAATATTTTTTTTTTTTTTTGCAAGAATTATGAACACAGAATTAGGAATAAAGGGATCTGTTTGCTAATTTTAAAGCTGAAGTTGATCTTATTCTGTAGTTTTAGGTGAGTCAATTCATCCCTCTGCTTCAGTTTCTTTGTTGATAAAACAGTTCTGAAAATATTTACCTTTTGATTTCAGAGTAGCAGTTTGGCTCAATTAATGTTCCTAATGCAATCTGAAAGGGAAACGGTAGTTTTAGGGATACTGTTGTCAGGAAAATGTTCAGTCATTACTTACACGAAAAAAAGAGTTAACTTTTAAATCAGTTGTTGGTATCAGTTTATTTATTTCAGTTCTAATGATGTGACAACCACCTCGAATAAACCTGTGCTTTCAGTTCCCATTCTAATACACAACATGATCTAAGCAGCCGCACCCAGCTGGACTGTGGACAAATTCCTGTTCTTATCTCAGGCTCACTAGAAGCCTTATGTAATTAAACAATATTGTGACGAGGGTCTTATCTCAGGGCATTAACTTCTTCTTCCCTTGGCAAGGATGTAAGTGAGCTGGACCCAACTAGAAAGCTGTCCTGACGCTGCTTTGAGCCCATTACTTTCTCCAGAGTTTGACCTTTTAGTTGCAAATAAAATCTTCACAATGTGAGCTCTTACTGTGCTCTTGAGCCTGAAGCCCGCAAAAGGAACAACTCTTCAAGGCCACCTCAAGATTTGTCTACCATACAAGCAAAGTGCTATCATAACCACTTCAGCACTATCTTGGCTCCTGAGAGAGTCGATGCTTTTGCACAAGACACTTAATAATAGCTAATGATATTGGGGCTTGCCAGGAGCCTAGACAAGCACTGTGTTATGTAACTCTAACTTGATAGGCACTGTTTTGTTTTGGTTTTTTTCCACTACAGATAGTGCCCGCTGGCTATGCCTATGTAATTGGTTTGACCTCATGGTAGATGAGAATTGTCTCATTAATTTCAGTGGGTTGTTCAGTGTGGAACACAATACAAAGCGCAGCAGGATTTCGTGGCTGATCAGTTAGCAATCTGCTGTATATTCTTGCACAATGCAGTTGGACAATTTAGATGTCTGAGATCAAAAAAACAAAAAACAAAAAACAAAAAACCAATTAGGTATTTCTACCTATTCCCTGGGGGCTTCTGAAGGATTGTTCCTTGTTATCTCATCTTCAGGATTCCTCCAGTTTAGTTTTGAATGTTCCCAGCATGAATAATAATTCTCTTCCTTTGAAAGACTATAGCATTGATTAACAGCTCTGACTTCTTCTGCTTGTTTCAATCTGAATTTCTTTTTTTATTCAGCTATGGGCCTAGTTTCTGGGCAAAACAAAAAAAAATGAAAGACTGTGGCTCTCTAAGTAGAGAGGGTGACAACAGGAAGAAAGCTGCAGAATCAATTGGAACAGCAGTAAGTTGTACAGAGCACATTTAGATTGCTGTCATTTTCCGCTTTCACTTGCCCTGCTTTTAGACTTAAAAGGCAAGAGTAGCTGTATTTTGTTCCTGCACTGTAATCTAACATGCAACATCTGTGAGTGATCTGGTTTTGCTGAGACAGAATCTCAGGCCTGCCATGGTCTGCGGTCCATTAACAGTCCGGAGTCAGCCAGGGCAGCTGACTTGAGTCGGCTACAGGTGTATCCCATATCAAGCTCAGTATAAAGAGGGAAGTTTGCAGGGGGTAGGAGTCTTATGCTGAGTCTCACCTTGCTTGTGTTCCTCTTTCTGCTGCTGAGGGCTGCCTTCCCATTTAGAGTGGCCACTCTACCTTTGCTAAGTATAACTTTGTTTGCTTTATACTGATACTGGAGTTAGCTTGGCTGTTTCATTAAATCCATCTTCATCTCAACCTCTGAGTCTCCTTTCCATTTCCTGATCCCCCCTTCTTGGCTGGGAAGTGGTCACTGAGTGATAGAACAACTGCTATAGTTTAGCCTCAGATACAGGCTAAACATAGACAGTGAGTGATAGCACTTCTTAATATAGCAGTAGTCACAGTACCTACAGCAAAAGGCCCTGATTGATGCTCTGAGCTGGCAACATTATTAAGGGAAGGATCTGGAGTGGTGAATGGAGCAGCATGGGGTTAGCTGTGTGCAGTACATTAAACCCGGCAGGGGTGCAGTCAGACACAAGCATCCAGGTAAAGTGGCATGACTGGAGAAATGCCTAAAGGATGTGTAGATTTTTCCATTTTAATTCCTTGGCTTCCAATAAAATTTAGTAGATGGTTGGACTTGGTGATCTTGAAGGTTGTTTCCAACATTAATGATTCTATGAAAACTGCAGGAAGATTTGTCAAGATCAGGTGAAAGAGCCATGCTGGTACCAAAGGCATTCATCCTCTACAGGGGGAGAGTGCGTGTCTCTGGTGCGGGGGAGGGGGCCTTTCCTCTATGGGTGCTATGAACTGTGAGACTTCCCTGTCACTGTGGCTTGTTGCCATCTCCGGACAGAAAAGACTACGCTGCATTCACAAACATACGCTGTTGTTATTATTGCAGTGCTGAGAATGCAAAAGATGCCAAACAAAACCTGAAGCCATGCACCTGCATGAGCTGCCATGCTCTGGGCTGCAGGCCTTGGTAGTTCTGCTGGATCGTCTGACTCAGCGCTGGTCTGCAGGCAGCTCAGGATCGCTGCGGAGCTGGAGGACTCCAGCGAGCTTCGCTAATGCGGGCAGTGAGTGTGGGCAGCCAGCCGCTGAGCCTGCTCTGCAGGGCAGGACCGTCGCTGGGCTGCCCTGGAGGCCAGGAGCCCTGTGGCTGTGGAGCAGCGGTGCCTGGACGGGTGCTGAGAAGGCCTCAAGGGCCTTGTCGGTGCCCCACAGGTGCTGCAGGCACTGAGAGGTTCAACTGAGGGGGGCAGGGGGGCGCTGAGGACCATCACGGGATGCTGACAGGGCCCTTGGAGCTGCGGGGCACTGCAGACATTGAGGGGGGCTCATAGCTGTGAAGTGCTGAGGAGATCCATGGGGTACTGTGGGGAGCTCAGCGGGCCCTGGGGTGCCGCTGAGGCGGCGGGGCAGGCGAGGCCCGCGAGGTGCCGCAGGAGCCGGCCGCCCCGCTCACCCGCGCCGGAGGCCGCCACTGCCCGTAACCCGGCGGCGGAAGCGGCGGCCGGCTCCAGCCGCCCAATGGGCTGGTGCTGCGCGGCGGCGGGGCCCGTCACTTCCTGGCCCTGCAGCCGGCGGCAGTGAGGCGAGAGCCGGGGCCGGGGGCGGCGGGGCCCGCAGCCAGCCCGGCGCCCGCCACCAACATGCCCTTTGACTTCAGGAGGTGAGTGCGGCCGGGCGAACGGCCCACCCCCCCCCGCGGGGTAAACAGGGAAATCCTCAACTAAAGCGGGTTTCTCAGAGCGCGGTCAAGCCCCACCTTGAATGTCTCCAGGGATGGGGCCTCAACCACCTCCCTGGGCAACCTGTTCCAGTGCT
>JAAGNO010027947.1:0-17130 GCA_033439905.1 Ceryle rudis
CTGGGGTGCACCCCCAGCAGTGTGGGCAGCAGGGGAGCCGGAACCCCGCGGAGCTGCGCGGTTACCGGGGGGCGCCGCGGCCCCTGCGCGCCGCGGCGCGCCCCCTCCGCGGCTCCCCGCGGTCTGCGGCGCCCCCTGGCGGCCGCGGCTGGGCGCTGCGTGTCGGTCCCGGGTGGGAGTGCGGGTGGACGTCCCCCAGGGTGACTACGGTCAGGGGCGAGGAAGAAAATAAAGTTTTACGCGGGTTTTAATGGGACACACGTTTACGGGAGGGGATAGGCACTTGCCAGGAAGCAAAGCTCTGAATTTCCACAGCCCTGGAATTATCCCATCCCTGGCACAAGCGCCACTGAAAGCACCAGGGCTGGGAAGAATGGAATGCATTCATAGGTTGAGAGACAAGCACAGAACATCAGTAAGCCATGAGAAATTCTCGAGAAATATTTCCCCATGAAAATGGTTCAGGACAGCAATGACCTATCTGCCTGTAGGACTTGGCTTTCTACAACATGGAAATTGAAAAAAAAAAGCAGAGAAAAATGGACAGGCCAGAGGCTACAGAGACAGACCAGCGTGGAGGTCAGCCTGGTAAACGGGGACTCCAGAGAACAGATTTCCTGTGAGACTTTGCATTGGTCCCTTAGTCTCAGCAGTCCTCCATCCCTCACCTAAAATGAAGAGAAGGTTCACCAAACCCAGGAGCTAGAATTCTCTGTTTTAAGGTGACACAGCAGGGTAGACTTGCCTCCATTCCGAGTCCTGTGAAAAGGTGGCAATGCAGGACCATCCCAAACGTGCAGCACATTAACTAACCCCAACTAAAACCCTCATTTACTAAAGAGAAGTGCAATCAGTGTCCTCAAGCCAAGCTCCTTCCCAAGACTTAAAGAACTTTCTGGCCAAAAAAGTCATATCCTAAAGAAGTTACCCCCTGCATTTCTTGCTCTTAAAGGAGCATCAGTGGAGACATAATTGGAAAAATTAAAGAGGAGAAGGAGGGGGGAAGTAATTACAGGCCACTAGAGAAAAACAAACATGTTCTGAACGTAGACAAAACATTGAACTGAGGGGAATTAATAGTGCTACAAATGAAAAGGGAAAAATGTCAGCAGAGATCAGCAGAAAGCAAATATCCCATTAAAACTGAAAATAGAAATAGAATAGAAATAATCAAAATCACAGAGAAACACGGAAGGGGAAAGGAATTTGAAAAGCAACCTGAAATAAAAATAAAGGAATGGGGTAAATTTTACTTAGTACTCAGCAATAGTTAAAGCTGATGTAGAAAGGTTTAAGAGAACTGATGCCCTACCAAGCAGATAGGTCAGCGGGTGAGAGCAAACTGCAGCTGGCTAGACACAGGAGTTTGGGGATTTATACCAACTGGGCCAGGCTGGCTCCCATTACACAAATTGAATGGGGCAAGGCTAGAAAATCCCTGCAGAAGATGGAAGAGGGTTTGCTGGTATCTCTCATGACCTCTCTCTTCCTTTCCTGGCCTCCCCCAGTGGCTTCCCATAGGGAAGAATCTGGGGACTGGTAAGATCTGGGCTTTGAGATGTTGTCCCCTTTGCACAACAAAATGAAGCTCAGCTCTAATGGGTCAGTAAAATGCTCCTGTGAAGCACATTTTCTTTTGCTGAAGCCATGTTGTGAAACAGGCCTGTCCCATCCCTGAAGGCTGGGGAAACTGTGGTTATGAAGCTGTTTAAAGAGATTAATATGAAATAAACCTAAGGGGGGAGAGGAGGGGGGAATGCAATGAGGTGATGGCAGAAAGGCTTCCAGCTAGTGGTGCTGAAATCAATGAAATTTTGAAGTAAAAAATGAAATCATCTGTTTCTGTCATGCAAACAGTATCACGACCAAGGACTGTCATCACCAACGAGGAGCTTCCCTTTGTTGGTGCTTTATCTGCTCTCAGTCACAGTGTCACTACCAGACAAAGAGTGGGCTTCTTCCTGCTTCTCTGTAAAGGAGCCAGAAAGGCAGGTTAACACATCAGCCTGTATAAACTCCACAAACCCATTTTTCCCTTTAAAGCATAAGGAACACATTCATATTTCACTCCCATTTCTCTCCAGTACAAAAGCATGGGGTCAGAATTAATGAGTAAAGTATTTGTGTGACGTTTTATATTGTATTGGCATTTATATAGTGCTTTTCACAGGCTTCATGTCAAAACCCTTTACAGGGCAATAAATCATATACCTTTCCTGATGAAATTGTATGTAGGCAATTGGGCACCTATCCTGCCCTCAGCAATGTCTCACATGTGAGACACGAGAAGTGTGATGAAACCTGCAGAAGTGGGTCTGAAAAAAAAAAATGGATGTAGGTCAAACCTTCCCCCCTTAATATCCTGCAACATGTTAAAAAGTCTTTAGAGCCCACTTGAGCAGCCACAGGAAAGGCCTAACCTTAACATGACAAAGCTTCTATTACAGTCTGAATTACTCAACATGCAAATTGAATTGTGGGTTTTACACTTAACCCCAGTTGTTTGGGGGTTTTATTTGCCTCTGAATTTAAACAAGATGGTCATTTACATGGAAAATTAGGAATTTTTTTCAGTTGAGTTCGTTTCTAAAAATAGCGTTCATTCACGAGACTGAACCCAAATACCAACTCTTGGATCATAGGCTTTCTGTCAGCATCCACAACTAGCTCTCCTAACATGACATTTGCAACGTGACAATGCACCTCTGCCCTGCCAGCATTTGCTTTCTTATTTGCAGGTTTTCAGATAACAAGGAGTAATGAAATTCTGAGAACCTCACACCTGATTAGATAGACTCTTTTATAAGTTTATTTGTATCTTGACGTGTTTCAAAAGCACTTCTGGGTAAGAAAAAATGGGAAGTTATTTCAAGTCTTTTTTGGGAGAGATGGCTGGGGTTGGTGAGCAGGAGTCAGAGTTCTGCTCTGTTGTCTGTCTGGGAGAATCACAGCACTTTGCCTGGTTAAGAGCTTTTTGGGTTCCACGGGTGCCAAAGGAAGCTTTGCAGAACGTGGCAGATCGTACCCTCTACCACTTCAATGCAATCGCCCCAAGATTGAACAAAGGCTGAGAAGCAAATGGAAAAATCTTTGCAGTAGCTCAACACCATCTTAAAGCCACTTTTAAACCTCCCCTATCTGTAACACATGAAAACTGATAACATTCTGCGCATACTGCCTGATAGTTCAAATGCATTAGAAACCAACTTAGTTATGATTTATTAGCCGGAAGAGTTGTTAGAAAAATTTCTAAACATGAAGGAATACAAAAAACTACTGTTCTCCACCAAACATACATTTAGATTACTTAATCTCAAATCAAAGTAATTCAGAAGTAAAACATAAGTAAACAGGTAAAACCACATTGCTCGGTTCCATTAACTGCCGTGGGCTACATTAGAAGTGGAGGGTTCTTGCATCTTTTCGGGAGTGATTACTGCCCGGTGAGATCTGAGCCTTAGCTGTGCAGATGCGCTGCCACGTAACAAACTAACGCTGCCTTTGCCTTCTTCTGAATATTGTATCACAAGCTCTTAGCAAACGAGACCTCAAATTCACACACTGCTGTTGTGCTCTGATGGTGACGTAGCATAATTTTGTCTTTTGTTCCCATCTCAGAATACAACTTAATTAGTGGCTTAAAGAATGATCTGTAAACAAAACATGCGTAGACGTTAGGGAGATGGATGACAATGATAATTAAAATGGTCTTTTGAGTAGGACACACTATCAGCATCAATAGTTAAAGTAGAATTTTAAGAGTAACCAACACATTAGAGCCTGCAAATTCTATTCTTCCTGGCAGTAATACATTTGAAGATTAAATTAGACCAAATGTTTGTTACAACAAACGGGTTTCTGTTAGCATTCAGGATTATGCTCTCAGTCGGTGTTTATTATGCTTTTGGTCATAGTTACTCTAAAGGTCTCATTTTCCCACTTCCATAATTTTTGATCAGTTTTGCTTAAACTGGAAGCCTTTTCACTTTAAAAATTACATTTTCTTCTTAAAACCTCTAGCAGGTTATGGTATCTGGAATGAGTACTGAGAAGAAGGAAACAAACTAAAATAAATTGCTACCTAATCTAACCCATCTGACTATTTCTGTGGTACCTATTATTGTGGTATCTAAGTAGTGGATCTCTGATAGCATGAGATCTTTGATCTTAAATTGGACTTCCGATAACATTTTAAATTATACATCTTATTTGATGCCTGCAGTAGCTAAGATGCAAATAGCATCACATAAAGAACAAAAGTTATGGGAGCAGGGAATGGAAAATGGTGGGTAATTATAGCATATTTATTGAGCCAAAACAAAGAACCCCATCCTCCAGTCCCTGATGAATTAAAATCAACAGGTTCAAAGACTGAGTAAAACCTACCTGGAAATTAAAAATGTTTTCAATTTATTAAAATTAAACATAAATAAACACTGTCAGGAGCAAATTTAAGGTATTCACAAAAATAATTCAGAAAAATTGTGGGTTTGGGTTTTTTTGTTTGTTTTGGTTTCATTTTGTTTTGTTTTCTTTTTGTCTTCCTTTGCCCTCCAGTGTCCAGCAAATGTTCCAATCTGTTCCAATCCTTCACTAGGAATTTTGTCTAAAACTTCCAGACTGTCTGGGATAAATCACATTTGTTCTCTTTGAAAGGTGTTTTCAAATTACTTTTTGGATAGAACTCATTAGTACTAAATGAATGCACTGAAAAAAAAAAAAAAAACCCAACTTTGTATGACTCTATTCATAGTTGATTTGATAGTGATTTCTAAGAGACATCACGAAGACATCATTAGAGCACTGCTATTTCAATTTGTTGAGACGTATATTAAAGCACATATCGACCAACACCTTATATCAATATGGGGCATATAGAGGCAGCACTTAGAGCTGACAGGAGTTGTGAGTGTTCAATTCCTTCCACATCAGATAGGAATTACTCTTGTATGTTATATATGCTCCTACTTCTGCTTAGGACATAAGTACGGATACAGTTGCTCAGACCTTTCTGCTAGATATGGAATCCCAAATGCTTTAAATCACATTTAAACTGAACACATATTAAAGCCCCACTGTTCTAGATGAGAGTCATCAAGCACAGTATCATGACTACCCAGTAGTCCTGTTTCAAGATTTCTTTGGAAAATTTTCTAAAATATTTCCATTTTTCTGTATTGTTTCTTTCATTCTGCACTCACCACCAGGATCTGAGCACACTCTAATAGCACGCTAAACAGCTCTTCAACCTTTTTTTACCCAAGCATCTTCCCAGGGGGGAATGTGTATACTCTGTAGTGATTTGTAAGTTTTATATTTTTCACTTTGATGCAACCCCATGTAAAGATATCACCACAAGTTCTCTGACAGCTCTGCAGCCTAGAGGAGCAGCCCCGTGGTATCTGCTGCTCAGAAGAAGGTAGGGTATAAACAGTAGTCATCTCACACTTATCTGAGGTCAAAATTCATCCTTTTTCTTTCACCTGACACACAGATAATGACACACACAAAAAAAAAAAAATAGAGGGAGAGCCACAACTACAGAAAGCAGCAAATAACAATAGACATCAGGTTCCAGAAAGAACAATAGATTATTTTTCTGTTTATTTTACAGTGTAGTTGGCATTTCTAACTGCATTAACCAAAAAAAGCTCATGAAGGTGAAAAGCCAAGACAATCTGTGGCTCTTCTTAGACTGAGCAGTCAGAGCAGCACTCACAAAGAGATGAGGTACAGCAGAGCCATCGGGGCATCGCCCACGAGTCTCTACAGATGCTGCAGCCCAGCGCCAGCTCAGAACCCCAGGACACCCTCCCTGGTAATACAGCAACGCTCTACCTGCAGCTCCTGTTTGATCAAGAGCAGCCAGTGCCTACAGTGGGAGAACCTGGCTGAAGAATGAATGACAAAACCCTTTGGAAGAGGCAGGGGAGCAAAGATCTCATTTTTCTCCTTCCTCACATTTCCTAAGGTAACTGTGGTTTAGCCTTTTGGTTTTCATTTTTCAGGAAAGTCCTTAAGCCTCATTCACAGCAGTCTTTATGGCTGAGAGCTCATTCATCAAGAGCAAAATCTCAGATGCAAAGTTCATGACAGAGTGCTGAGGTGCAAAGTTACAAAAGAAGAAAAATATTTTTTTCCCATCCCAGAAATCATTTCAAAATTTCAGAAGTATTCCCCCTTGTAACAAGTAGAACTCAGAAGTGGGATTTGTTTTTTGTTTGGGTCTTTTGGGTTTGTATTTACAAAAGCATAGAAAAAGAGCCCTCTAACATCATCATAACCCAGAATTAGGGCTCTTCTGCAATGTGAGGAGTTTGGGGGTTAAATCCTTCTTCTCAGACAGATCAAGGTTAGATCATGCTGCCTCTAGATTCTAGCCTGAAAGCAAACTTTTTATTACTGAAGCTGGCATGTTCCCACAAAATGTTTCAGTGGTGAGAAATAAAGAGTTCCCAAGTATAAAGCACTGCCAAAAAATTCCCGATCGTTTCTAGCCACGGAGCAAGCAAATGTGTTGTGCTGTCAGTGGAGAAGGCTCTCTCTGTCACAGTGGTGCTGTCAGGTCCTGCTTCAGCTTATTCCTAGCAACTTGCTTATGCACCCACACTGCTAGGTACCTAAATTAACAGGAGGTCATTTTCAAATGCATTTGAGTGGTTTGCATTGTAAATGCTGTATAAAGCAATGAGCATGGCTAAAGAACACAGAAAGAAAGCTACTGTGACCTCTTTTTTATCCTTATACAGCAATCTCTATGCCCTGCACATAACACCCATTTGTGATGTGTGTAGAGGTTTTGGAAATAAAATTCAGAAATATTTATACTTCAAACCTATGTGCTTTTAAAAGGGTAGTGGGATCCAGCTTTTACCTGTGGCACTTAACATTTGCCTCTTTTCACATGTTGGGAAAGGCTGGAGAAGAGAAGAATTTTTGTTGCCTGAAATTGAGTGCATGGTGATAACTCCCTGATTTGTCAAAACTCAAAGTCTTCTGGGGGACAAATCTTGAAAACGAGCCAGCCAACATAGCACAGCTACAGTCAGGAACCTCATGGAAGGTTTGGTGGATACCAAAGCAAAGGACAATGTGAATCCCCCTATCAGCTGAGAACAGCTGGATATTTTGGAGAGTACATTTTTCTTAACCAAACTTAGAGGAGTGGCTGTTTCAGAAGCCAGAGGTGCTGAGTCAGCACTTCTGGACACCACTCTAATATTTATCACTTGTAAGTGCTGGATGCAGTTAAGCATTTCATATTAACATCCCCATGCTAAGTTTATGTGTGCTACTCCTTATTATAGCCAAGACATTTTTGCGGCAGTGCTCTGCAGGTAGAGCACTTTAGCCAACCCATGCTAACTCCATCTTTCTCCAAATTCTCTTCCTGTCCCCAAACAGACAACATAACCCCTGCCATTATCCCCAACAAAGCAAGTGCTACTGGAGAGGAAAAGCACCTCTATGTTACAGGGAAAAGGAACACCTCCACGGGCTGCTCTCAAAGAAAATCCCTTTGAGCAAAAGGAATCTTGCTTTCTCTCTGAAGAAGACCTTGTGTGCTCAAAACAAGCTTGAAAGAACTCAAATATTTGAGATAATTTTTAATTATTTCTATCTGGACACACAGCAGTCTGAGAAGCTGTAGTATCACATATATATACAACCTCCTTACGTTTCACTATTTACATTGTGTTATTCTCTGGCTATTTCCCAACCTTATTCATTCACCCTAGAGATCAATTTATGCACCAAAATAAAGTATGATCTTATCTTTGCACTGTACAGAAAACCAAAACACAATTTCTCATGGGAGGCAGGGGTTAAGACACTGGACTGGGTGTCAGAGAAGTGGTGTTCTATTCTTGGCTCTACCACTCACTTGCTGTGGGAGCTTGTAGAGTGAGATATAGAGCAGGAATGGAGACTCTGGCCAATAAATTCCTCCCCTGTAGCTTTTCCTCTTTCATTATGCATGAGAGTGAGTTTTTCCAGCATTCATGCGTACATCTGAAAGCTGGGGAAACGCGACTCAACCAAAATACAGAACCAGTGGAGAAAGAAAATGAGTGGAAAACATAAGTTACAAAGTTTTCTTGGGCACCTCTGAAGTACCGAAACAGAATCTCTACTCACACAGTGAAGACAGAGGAGCAAGTTCAGCCCCAGTTCCAGTAGGCATACCTCCAACTACTGCGCTGGACCTGCACAAGGGCTGCTGTACTACTTACTACCCCTCGATCCGTTTTCTGAGACAGCAAACAATCAAGACTTGGGCCAAGGGAGAGAGGTTTGGGTTTATTCTTAAAAAAATAGGAACCTACACTTTGTTTTTTAAACAAACTTTGGGGTTTTTTAAATAAGCAATCTGACTTTTAAAAGTTAAAAATAGAATATTAAGGCAACTTTGATTCAAAAGTCATAGCTAAGACTATATCCAGCTAATAAACTGTCCAAATTAAGAAGAACAAACTCTCAGTTAACTCCTCCTAGAAGCAGCATTTCCAGGCCCTTCAATAGAAGCAGACAGGAACTTCTCACTTGAGGCAATAGGTGCGATCTGATACAAAAAATTGCAACATTTCTTATCAGTTTGGGAGAACTGAAGAAAAAAATAAGCATGTAGGTCCTCATTTAGGCATGTCTGGGGCAATGCTCTTGTACTACTGTTGCCAGCTAATGACTGAAGAGCTAGATTTTTGCAACTGTGATGTTCTGTGTGTAAAATACATTGTCATGAAACTGATTTATCCTGGCCTTATTTGGTTTTAATCATTCTACCACCTACTCAGAGAATCTGCACCGCATTCTGCTTTGAGCTACATTCTAGATGTTCGGAGCAGACTCAACTCATTTCCTGACAGCTTTACAGTTGGGTCTTGGGCCCTCTAGGCTCAGAGAAGCAGAACACTAATCTAGTTGTAGAATATTGTTCAATATAAACATTTTTTTTCCCCCTAAATTTTGTACGTGATATATAGGAGTAGCACATACCTTATTTTAAAATTTTAAAAGTCACATGAAATGAAAACTGAGCAATAAGCTCACAAAAGCAGCTGCTGTATGGTGTCAGTTCTCAAACACAGGTAACTCTGGTTCTACTATATAACAAAATATATTATCTTGGCCAAGGCAATAAACAAACAAACAAACAAAATCTTATCCTGGCAGTCCCTTAAAATGCCAAGTTTTCAGAAACTTAGTCTGAAAGTCAGGCCCACGAGGGCTCCTTTAAGGTGACCAAATATATATACCCTGTCATAAGCAGTTTAAGCATAAGTCAGTGGATATATCCAGTCATAAGCAACTTGTTAGAAATGCTAGCAGCAAACATTAGTCCCCTCAAGCACAAAGTATTTGTTCTCTCCTCTTTTTTTCATGTCAAATATCTATTTTTTTTTTTCCAGGGCCCATAATAAACTGTCCCAGCCAGTTGCTCAGGAAGGAGAAATATCTTCTTGATATGCAAGAACAACCTGTCCAATTTCACACTTCCTAAATTTTTTAGTATTTTAATTGCCAAAATATTAGGTAATGCAGTCTTTCATTTTTAATTTAAGTGTAATGTGCACTTGATATATAATAATTATTTCTTAATAAAATATAATTATAAAAATTTCAAGGCAGTCTCAGAGAACGTGCAACCAGAACTGTTAATATACCCGAGGGATTATTTCCACCCTTATGTGTATTAGGCATTATATAAAACACAGGATTTCTTGGGACATTATCAACAAAGAAGCATTTTTTTTAAAACCTGCTTTTTACTGATTGCATTATCGAATTCAATTTTATTAGGTTGAATCTTCTGGGAAGGATATGATTTTAATAACGCATAAAAGGTTTGCCTGGTAAATTGGCTGTTGGCTCTTACTTGATACTTAATGTAATGTGTAATTACTATAGCAGCTCCTACGTCGGCTAGTGTGTAAGGTCACTAGAAAGCTATACTGTGTTGTACTTGCTGTACGGGAACATCTTCCTGGTGATTGATAGCTGCACCCTATGGAAACGTTTTAATTTTGTCCTTGAAACATGCCTTTAAGGAGCACTGTCAATACATAGTCTTCCCTGTCAGGCAGTACATGGTCCCTAGGAATCTGTAGATAGCCCAAGATCTGCCCTTCTAGCAATGAGCATCCCATAACATCTCCTTTGGATTTCCAATTTGGTTCCCAAGTCTTCAGCCAATGAACTTACATACCTTTTATTAGAAAGAGCTCGTTTAAAAGGCACAGCTTATCTTGCACAAGGATTAAGATGGAAAACAATTGAAGTCCTCAAAAAACAAGCACACACACACAAAAAAAAACACCACCAAAAAAAAGTTGCAGTGCTTGGCTTCAGGAAGGCAGACTTTCACCATTTTAAGAATTGTTCTTGAAAGAATTTTTTCCTTAAATTGTATTCCTGAGATAGCTGAAACACTTGGCCAGAACTTACAGTTGAGAAACACACTTAAAACATTACATAAAGTGGCTTATATTACAGACTAAACTGTATTTTAAAGCAGTTTAACATTACCATGCCATAGCCAAGCCCTGTGACACAGCCAGGCTTGGAAGCCAGCAAGTCACCTGTGGCTTCACGTGTCATCTGCTTCAGTGATACTAGCGAGATAAACTTGAAAATAGAAGCAAACTGCTGGAAATAGTCCAGAACTGCAGTATCCTGAGCTTATTAAACTTGGACTTTATACTCACAAGATTTCAATGAAATAATTGACAACTACAACAATGGTCAATATTAATCACAGAATCAGCACTTGAACTAATAGTCTACATCTGTTTATGATCCTCACTGGATCAAAACCAACTTTTTGTCCTGGTCATACAGGTTTGCTACATTAAAAATGGCATTCCCGAGTGAAAAAAACAGTATGGAAAGTCCTCTGATTAAAGAATGAAAAATCAGCTTGGTAGAAAAAGGGGTGATTTTGAAAATCTGATTAATGGGCAATTTTTTCTGTACTTCATAACAATTTCTGTGCTAGATAACATTACCTTTACATTCTCTAAGTTTATTTCAGACAAATTGCTGATCGAAAGGTTCATATGCTCTGACAAGGAAAATCAGGAGGACTTCACTTGTCATTTACCAATATTTCTCATCCATTTTCATAGTTTCAAATTTGTGGTTGCTGCTCCCTCTGAAACCAGTTAGAAAGCTCATTTACAAGCCACACGAATAGAAATTTGCCAGATACTTCATCAGTCATATTTTGGTATTAAAGACAGCAATAAAGAATCATTATCTTCATTTCCAAACAAACAAAAGTATCCCCAAGATGGGTTTTAAAGATTGTGTTACATCATAGAATTTCATGGTTTAGCTAGTTGGTTACCAATGTTCCCGGTGAAATTAATTTATTTTGTGTTCACTAAATGCCCTGCCGTTCTGCGGGGATGGGTGTCCGCATCTCCACTTCTAGCCAAGAGTGACTATGTTTCTGTATCTCCAAGATCACATTGACTATGGTGGAGATTGTTCTCGAGACCAGAAAGAGTCGAGAGGATTTTTTTTTTTTTATAACATCAACTCAGCTTAGCTCTTATAGCAAATTTAAACCTGCAGCAAGACCAACGCAGATGGAAACTAAACATCTTGTTGTTCGTGTCTAATGAAAGAACAGGGAGCTTTTAAACATCGCTTTCTACCTGCTCAATAACTAGCACATACAGACCAATAAACCTCTGCCCTTCAACAAGTATTACGGTTCTCTACACTGAAAATGAGCTTTGTTGTACTCATCAGCTGTGTTGCATCATTCTTGTCACAAAAAAAGCCAAAACAAACAGAAGAAACTGAGTAACTAAGTAAAAAATTCTATATGTTGCATGACCAAGTCTGCAGGTTTACTTTTTTTGCTATAAATAAAACCAATCTAACATCACTGAGAACCCGCATTACCTGTAAGGCCACTACTGTAATCCCCGATAATTTCTTGGCAGCAGACTCAAAGGACTACCGCATGCAACTTGAATAAAAAGATACAGCCAGAATAAATAGAGAAAACATGAAAACAGTGGGTTTTCTGGCACTCTGCTTGAAAGGAAGAGTTAAATTAATACATGAAAAGATCCTATCAGCTCTGACTTGTCTGAGTTATTAATTGAACACCTTCTTGGAAACATGTAGATAAAGACGTGTACCTTAGAGAATACGAGATAAGAGTGAAAGAAAAGGAGAGAAATTAGCAGTTTTGCCAGTTCACTCCCTTAATTGTCAGGCTCGGGTTGTTCAAAGCTGCTGGGAGAAGCGCAATGTGAAATGGTAACTGAAGTGCAGGCTGATGATGCAGAAGATAAAAACTTCAGGATTATACTTAACCATACTTATCTTCAGGCACAGAAGAGGCTGTAAAGCCAGCTGAACGATATAAAGCTGTTCTAAACCAAGACAAATGTATACTCCATGTGTTGTAAGCAGTTCAAGCTGCTTCCTGTGATGAAAAACATGGACTGTACGGTAGACATACTACAGCTAAGTACAATAGATCCCATGATACAGTTGTTTAAAGGAATATTAGAGTGATGAAAGAAGTGATGGAATTCTGCTCTTTAGGAGGCTCAGAGACTGAAACAGAGAGAAAAGGTTTATGCATGCAGACTTGGTAAATTTTCCTGAGCCTGAAAGTTTGTGACCTACAAGACAGTTTTATGCACAAAGAGCCTGGCTTCTCAGGAAGCAATACAGCTCTATGGGTCTATCGCCCTGGGTGAAAGAAGAGGATAGCTCTGCTTAGCACTTCTCACACAGTCACCAAAGGAGGTCAGTACTGTTATCACCGATGAAGACTCTAAGAAGCTCAGAAGGGCACATCTGGAGGCAATAGCTGCCTTGGGACCAGATCCCCTTCACTGTTTTGTTTCAGTCAGTTTCTGTCCTTTCTGCCTTATTTTGCCCCCCACAGAGCAGTGACACATCCAACTGTACGATTCAGATAATACCAGTACAGTAATAAGAAACCACATTATTAAAATACTAATTGCAGCACTAAAATGTTTTCTATGAAATTATCATAGCTGCCAATATTCCATCATTAATGTACAAAAAAAGTCTGATTATCTTTTCAATAAAAGCAGAGAAATGCTAGTCTTTAAACTCATTATCGTTGCAAAACAGAATGCTACGATAATGCATGAGAACTTTGGTTTGTAGCTGTAAAATTCCCCAAAGTCTTGTGACTGTTATAACTTTGTTATAGATGATTACCTTCCTCACTCACATAATTCCTGTGTTCGCTTTTGGGAAACAAAGTATATATTCTACAAAAACAAACAGTAAATTTATTTAAATCAGTGAGAAATGGGGAGGACAATTTATCCTGCGACACATTTCTGTACACGAGAAGGGCTAACATTTGCACATCTAGTTTTAAATTATACAATACACTTTTAGAGGCAATATTAAAATTGAAGATCTGCAAATGCTGATCTCTGGCACTATTTTAGATGGGGTCAAGGCGTGAAACTTAACTGTCAAGGTTAATCCTAAATCTTGTATACAGGAAATAAAATTCTTTGTCTAAAGATACCATCTTGAGCGAGCTTGAAAAGGAGTAAATATCTTGTGTAAACCAGCATTTCTTCATGATTTTATCTAGAATGTACATTGGAAAATGCACTTTTAAATACCTTTTTGCATAGGAACAACGATTCATTATAGTACCTGCCTGTGATCTTAAGTAACTTCTTTCCAAATTTTTGTTTTGAGGTGGATTCTATAAAATACTTAAATTGCAAAAGTTTCTATTTAATGGCAGTTTATCTGTACTTGAAAAAAAAAAAAAAAAAAGAAAAAAATTTACTAGTAGTTTCACTTAAATTCCTACCCAGGAATGACCCTACTTGCACATCAAATCCTGTAACGCACCGAGTCCTGCTCTCATGTTTTACAAATGAATGGCTATTGCCATCTACTGGTGGAAAAAAAATACGATCAAGAGCAAGGGCTCGTGCAGCAAACAGACCACAGCACAGATAAAATGCAGGGGAAAAAAAAGACTTCACCAACCATGAGGAACCGCTTCCCCAGCTGACATTTTTTAATACAACATTCAACTGGATAAAGTGATAGAAAGAAGTATCCTCTAGTCCCAAATCATTGTCATTTTTAGGTCTGATGTAAGTAGGAACTATGCATGAGTCCAACCATTGACAACCCTGCTTTTTGTATGGATTTAAGGGTTTGTAAGAATCCTCCAATAACTGCAGCTAGAGTTAATACACACAAAGCACAGGACCACGACCGAAAGCTGTTCTCCCAGGCTCCCGTATCAGAAGCTCAGCATTGTCTGCAATTAGGTTTTCTGAACTTCTTTTGGATAAAAACACTTCCCTGCTTGGGTGTGTTAAGCTGAATACAGAGAACTGGGCAAAGAACATCACCAAAAGCTGTTAGATGCTTAAACCATCTTTAGTCCACAATTTTAGTGTTTACAAAGATTTGATTGCGTGACTTCACCTTACCATTAAATCATTTATTTTTAAATGATTTAGACATATGTTTCTTCCATTCCCTTTGCTGATAAATATCCTTAGATAGCACCTCCAACCACATTTTGAAAGTCCTCCTTGTTAAGGCTATCAACAAACAGCATTAGGGTAGGGTTCTATTAATGTTTGCCAGACCTGTTGGAGGTTAAACAGCCTGTGAATGAAACCATTCTTTACTCTTTGATAATTGTTTCTCCTTAAGACACTTTTTGCTGTCTTATAAGCAAGGTCAGCTTGAACTGGTTTTTTAGACTCAATATTGTAGTTCAGTGCTAACTCTGCTGACACGTTTCTCACAAAGCCTATGTGTACTGTCACCTCGGCAAACAACTTACGGCAGCATTTAGCAGAATTTTCAGTAAAGCGAAAAAGCTCCAGCTTTTCTCTTGGTCATTTCAAGTGCACACACAGTCATACCAACACGTGACTAATCCATGCTAATATACTTAAGTTTGTCCATCTTTGCATAGAAACCTCTCAAACTGATGTAAATCTTCCTTATTTTGGTTTGTGGTGCACTGCACATCACATACAACCCAAACAATCGCAACTGTTCTTAAATGGAAAAAACTCTAAAATGCAAACTGGAAGCAGCTTAATGAAACCACTGTAAGGTAAAATACTGCTGCTTTCATGTACGGTGAGCTCTTCAGAGAGTGGAAAAGAGTTTGCTGAGATTGTGAGGTGTAACAATGTTTAGAGGTGACTGAGAGCAGAGTCCAGGAGTGGAGCACAAGTCCCCTGTGTGCCACCCGCTGCCATGGCTGAAGCAAACCACAGCTGAGATCTTGTACTCAGAAAGGCGCACTTGAAAATGTGGTAGTGGGGGAGGTATCCCCAGCATCCCCGAAACAAGAACCTGTCCGTTCTTGAAGCACCCTCAGAAAAGGACTATTTGCACAAGCACGGCAATATCGTAACTCCATCTTACCCCATCAATCCTATGGGATCTCCTAAGGGATTTCATCCACATTATGCTGCCTTCCCCCCCCCCCAGGTTCTTCACAAGATGGGAGCAATTTCCCACAGAACAGAAAACTCTAGGGTGTTTAGAAATAGCACATGAGGAATACAACCATGCAAAAGGAAGGGAACCCCATGCACATGTCAGTAGAGTGCAGTGAGGCCGTTCCTTCCTGCAAGGGCCATTGGCAGTCCTTTATCAGCTTTGACCAAAGCCCTTTTCACATACCCAACCTGATACAGCAAACAGCATGACTGATCTCAAACAGTGAAAACGTCCAAACCAAGAGACACAAGCAAGACATCCTCCAAGGTTCACCATTGAAAGGTCTGTCACAGAACCTCCTGATGACTTGGCGTTAATTTGTGAGCATCTAGCACTTCGATAACCACTCACCCAAGATGCACAATCCCAATTCCCAAACCATTTGAATGGCAGCCCAGAGTAAGAGCCTCAATAACATGCTTTCCTAATTTTATTGAGCTCAAGTGCTCTTCTCCCAAACGTCATCGCCTCCCTCTGTATCGCTTTGCGACACAGCAAGCACCGATGATAACTTCTCAGTGCATGCAAGCTTCAAATGAACCATTAGATTTTTAAAAGCCAGCAAATCTGGAGATATTAACAAGAGCACTTACACTCTGCAGGAAAGAAAATCCACTTAATGTCAAGCATGGAACTGAGGTGGACCAGCTTCCCCAAGCTGCTGACACTCACAGGTAACTGCTACTCACTGTCAGCTGAGTTCTGCGTAGAGGAGAGCCTCCACACATGGTTTCTTTGACACACCGAGGTACATGCAGCTTGCAAACGGCTTTAAACTCTTCAGGGGAGAAATAGTTGAGAGCTTCTGTTGTGACTCTTAAAAAGCCACAGTAGCAACTTTTTTTTTTTTTTTTGACTATTTCACTGGGTCCAGAAAGGCAGCCACAACCTGTTCAGAAACAGTAGCAAGCTGTAGCAACAACAGCTACGCTTGTTGTAGTCTCCATAACAATACCACATCAAACAGTTTTCCTTGCTGCCATAAATAAATAGAAACAAAAGTAAGTTCTCAGTTCCTAAACATTTATTTTCTGACACGTGGATCTGCAGAGCGTACGCTTTTTCATGCATATGGAAACCTGGCAGTTTAAGCTCTTTCAAAAGTGACAGCTAAAAACAAAAGTCATTGTAAATCCACAAAAAACAGATACACTTTGTAAACAAGGCTTTTCTTCAGGGAAACAAGACAACTTGTAAGACAAGGAGAGTTCCATTAAAAAAAAAAAAAAAGAAAATATGTACTGAGCACGTGAAATATCTTGGCTTTGCACACTTAGCTGCAAGTCTGAAATGAAGTATTTGATGCGAAGTGAAAGCTGTTGCTCAGAAACAAGATAAAACAAAGAAAACGCATAAGTTCCTTTGAAACAAGAAAGAAAATTTCCAGTGGCAGAGCCAGCACTAGTTTTAGCTAGATAGGGTTTATCAAGCAATGCTCAGATTTCCCTGCCAGAAAGGGCCTATGCATCTTCAAGTGTGCAATGTCGGACTCTCCTATTTCCACTCAATTCTGCTAACAGAAGGTTTCCTTCAAATAGAGTTTGAAAAATTATGGACCCACTGACTCCATTTTGAGTCTGAATTCTGTTTCTGAGAATACAATCAAAACCTCACTCTGGT
>JAAGNO010027949.1:0-20909 GCA_033439905.1 Ceryle rudis
CTGCGCCGGGCCCCCGCCCGTGGTGCAGCGGAGCCGCTCCGCTCCGTTCCGCTCCGTTCCGCCGGCCGGGGCCCCGCGGGGCCATGGCCACCTGGCGGCGGGACGGGCGGGTGACCGCCGTGCAGCGGCTGGGCTGCGCCGGGCTGGCGGGCGCGCTGAGCCTCAGCCTCACGGCACCGCTGGAGCTGCTGACGGTACTGGCGCAGGTGGGCACCTGGCACTGCCGGAGGGGGCTGCGCGGCGCCGGTCTCTGCCTGTGCCGCACCGAGGGCGTGCGGGCCCTCTGGAAGGGGAACCTCACCGCCTGCCTGCGCCTCTTCCCCTACAGCGCGCTGCAGCTCGCCGCCTCCCGCCGGTAAGCGACCGGGACGGGGCTCCGCGGGGAGGGTGCGCTTTCGCTCCGGCGGTGCGTGTCTGTTACCAGAGAGAAGGGGCTGCAACGCGGGAGCTTAGTCCGCAGGGGCGCTTTAATGTCTGTGCCTCAGCTGGGTGGCTCGCTGGTTGTGTGTCCCCTCTCCCCAGAGACGGGTACCCTGGCTGATGACTGCACGTACTCGGCGCTCAGCAACCCCCTCGTACCCGGTGACACGCCAGTAACTGCTCATAAAGTCAAAGGTGTTCTTCAGATGGTGAAGGGTGTGTTAAAGTCTCTTCTGGTTAGCCAGATTCCTTTAGACATGAAGTTACAGTGCTACCGACAGACGTGGCTGCAGCATCTGTTCTTTGCAACCGATTTGTTTTATTCATTTATATGCTTCCAAGAATTTCTGTTGTTCATATGAAAGAAAATAACAACAAAATAATGATTCAAATCTTTTACCCTGTTATGTAGCAGTTGTTATGCAAACTTGATCGATTTTCAAGTTGGTAGGTGACCTTATTTGCTTTAAGATTTTGCTGTCGGTGGTACACCGACATTAGATGAAGATAAACACTGGGAGGACTGCAGCAGGATCAACATGGAGCGGTGCTGGCAGAGCTGTGTCCTGGGATTCCCTTTCGCTGCCAGTATCTCAGCCCTGGAAGCAGTGCCTGGCTCTTCACACACACCGGAATGTTTTGCCACTTGAAGCGTTGTCTTTCTGTGTTGGCTGGTTTTTTTTTATTATTAAGGTCAGCACTGTGCATGGTATGCACTTGACATTTCCGCCCAGCTGGGCCATGGGTTATTCCAGTTCGTGGGCCGTGCTGGGTGGGGAGAAGCATGGGCTCAGCTCGCACTGGCCAATCCTGCCTGCCGTGGCTCTGGCCTGGGCTGACGTTGTGCAGCGTGCTGGGGTTTGTCGCTCGTCTGGCTGAGCAAGAGTCATCCTCCCAGCTCTGCCGGCGCCTTTCAGGACGTGATAAATGAAGTGACGCTGGAACTGGGCAGCTTTGTTGTGTCTCTCTGCTTGTGGTCGGACGAGGGGAGGGATAACGGCGGAAGCAGTGTAAATCAGAGTAATTTAAATTGTCCTGGAAGAGTGAATGTGTTGCACCAGTGTATAAACCAGCTGATTTTGAGCAAAATGACTAATTTGTTCAGCTTGAAACAGAGTATTGCCTCTGCAAGGCTGTAGTTTGTTTCTAGTTGGCACAGGATGTTATTTTGAATCAGTGGGAGTAGGCTACCAGGAAATGAAATAAAAGCTGCCTGCGCATATTTTTTGGTACATTGTTTAGGGATTTTTAAATGTAGTTTGTAGTGGGAGAAAAGTAAAAGGAAAGTATATAAAGGCAAGAAACACAAAAAGAGAAAATGTAGCGTGGTAACTTTAGTAATGCCAATTGCAGAAGGACTGGAGCTGAGCACCATCAGCAGCCTCAGGACCGGTGGTGTGGGGGTGGCTGGCTGGGGAAGGGGGTTCAGCTGGCTCAGCGCTCTGTCTGTGGTCACGGTGTGCTGACTCTGTTTCTGTGGTAGTTTGAAATGTTATCTGGGTAGCCTCTAGAGATGCCCCACCACCCTCCCTAGGCATTTGTGCACGCACAGGAAAAACAGGCTGTGTTGCTTTAGGGACTGTACAAGACAGATAGGGGAAAAAAAAAACCAACAACCTTTCTGCCCTTTTGCTTCTGCTTGGCCAGTCATTCTGCTCTGGGCCCTCTCCAGGGCATGAGGCAAGTAGATGCAGGGATCCGTCATGCAGTACAAAATGCACGGTCATGTGAAAAAGAAATCAACTGAGCAAGCAGTGACTTGTAAATATTTGCAAATTATTTTGTTCTGGATGTGGTAACACCATGTAGTTTAAAAGTAAATCTGCTGTTTAGGCAGTTTAATTAATGCTTCCAAAATAAAAGAATAAGTTTCTTTACCTCCCGCTAAGATTCTTCTCGCAAGTCTTTTTACTTGCTTCCTGCTGCCTCTGTGACACTTCTCCCTGATGTAGGAGCACCCTGTGTCCATAGAAAAGTCCTTTTGTGCATCACAAATGCCTGAGTTGTAGGTTAGCCTTAAAAAGTCTGTTTCAATTTCAAATTTAGACTTAACCTCCTGAGCATAATAGTGCCTGTGCACAAGTCTTCTCCAGAGAAATACCTCTGTGGACCTTCCTGTCCCAACATAGGAGGAAGCTTCTGTTATCAGAAGGCCTGTGACGATGTTAGCTACATATTTCTTCTTACATGGTAACTTTGACTGGGGGGGGTTGGGCCAATGTCTCTAACTGATGATCTGAGAATTTCTTGCAGACATGTTTTAAGTCATGGTAATTTTCATCCTGTAGATGGAAATATAAATGAGGATTAAAAATTACTTTAGGTCAAAAATTACTTGAAAAGTCTCCTGCAAAGCAAACAAGTAAATAATTTGAACAATTAGTCTCATATCTTTGAAGATTTTTTTCATCGTTGAATTGGTGCCCTGGACTTCCAGCATGGTACCACAACTCAAGCTGTGTGAGCTTAGTCTGTGATGGGAACTGTGTGCAGGTAAAACTGTGCGAGCTGCATCTAAAAAAAGCTTTTTTGGGTGCTGGAGGAATTTTAGCTCAGTAACACTGAAATCAAAGCAAACTGCATTTGCAGAGTTATATATTCCAGTCCCTCACTTAGTAGTTAGCTGCAGCTTTTGCTTTCTGCGCTTTTTTGCAATGTGGATTTACCCCAAATCTCTGGCACTTAGCCCTTTTTTTGGACTCTGCACATGTTTGCCTGTTCACACGGCTCTATTTCACAGAGGTTCTGACACTTGGTGGTGTTATATATAGGAAGGTCTTGGATGAAATACATGCTAAAGTTTCAACTGCTGGTGCTGAAGGGGCTTGTGAGCAAAAGGACAATTGCATTGAGACTAATCTGCCTGAATTTTTCCTGTGTTTTATTCAGACTGTCATTAATAGTACCTCTTTTATGTGTTTGCTCTAGACTTGTTATACTTTTCACGGATGAGTTGGGTCATATTTCCCACTGGAGAGCCATCATGGCAGGAAGTCTGGCTGGCATGGTTGCAACCATTGCGACTTATCCCACCGACGTAATTAAAACACGGCTCATTGTGCAGAACCGACTGGAACCCTCTTACGAAGGAATTCTTCATGCTTTTTACAAAATTTATCATCAAGAAGGATTCCTTGCACTCTACCGTGGTGTTTCACCAGCTATATTAGGTAAAATATCAAGGGGGTAAAATCACCTCATTGCACATAGTCGATTGCAGCGATGTAGTGTGTTCATTTTCTCACTTGATTTCAAAAGCAAATAGTGAGTAGAAGGTACTTAGATTTAGAAGGCACAATACTATTGATTACCTCTGCTGCAGCTTTATCGAGTCAAATTATGACCAAGTATGTAGCATTTTATGTCTGGTTAAGTGTTCAATAAAATAGTCTTTTTCCTTCTTTAATAGATGATCTAGTTGTGTTTGGTTGCAAGATTTCCACCATTTAATTCTTTTTTTATATATATACACACACAGTGTTCTACTTCTTAAGTGTGAGAGTGTCTCCCTAGCTGTTCAGTGGAACCAGTAGGAGCAGTAATGTAGAACTGCTGTGAAAAGTGAGGATTCATGATCTTATCTCTACATGAAATGACTTTTTTAATTATTTACTCTCCATAGCTTTTGAAAATGCCACTTGAGTCCACTTTCTCACAATATGTCATGATAAATAAATATATATATTAACCCACTATAAAACTTACGAGAGCATGAAACAGAAGGGGACAGAATTATCTATCATCAGCTGGACTGAAGACTCAGCTCTGTTTACCTGTACAGCTTCTAGGGTTGGGTTGGACTGGAGAAAGAGCTTGTCACTAAAGAGATAACCTGGAGAAAGTGCTGACCTGTCATGAGGCTAAAGCAGTTAATAATTCTGACAGGATGCACATTTTAATATGTAAATATATGCCCCTATCAGCACATCTGGATGCTGCAATGTGGGTATTTGGTGGTAAACCAGTGACTAAAAAGTAAAATGCTTGAAAATATTGATCAATTTCAAGTGATGTGTGGTGTGAACTGGCGGTGGATCATCCCATCTTTCTAGGTTATGTGATGAGCAGCCCTGTTGTCTTAGCACACGGTGTGTTGATGTAAACCTGTCTGCTTTGCTTTCCAGGTGCTGTCCCATTTTCTGCGGGCTCATTCTTTGTTTACATCAACCTGGACAAAATCTGGCGAGAACCCATAGTTCATTTCACTCCTGTTCAGAACTTCATAAATGGCTGTGTAGCAGCAGGTGTGGCACAGACACTTTCTTTCCCCTTTGAGACTGTCAAGAGGAAAATGCAGGTACAGAGCATTCATGTTATTAGCACTTTGTTATAGGTGCTTGTTGCAGGAGCTTGGGACAAGACTAGCCAGATGATCATGAGTGCTACTTTATTTCTCTTAACTACAGAGATTTATTTTTTTTAGGTTGGTTAGTTTTTGTTTTATTTTCTTGTTTGTTCAATTTTTGTTGGTTTTGTTTGTTTGGCTTTTTTTTTTTAACATCTGAAAACTATTGTCACCGGTGTGTTATTACAGTTGTAAGGTGGGTTCAGGTATTGTCATGGGATATATGTATACTCTCAGACTCTGTGTCTTTAGCTTTATTTTTCTTTTTCATAGCAATTCCATCAGATTCTCACAGTTCAGAATTGGCAAACCTTAAGTCAGATACAGGCGTTCAGTCCCCATGGTGATAGGCAGGGTGAATAAGATACCGTGTTGTTTTCAGAGCCTGTGTGTCTGCCATTTATGCCCAACCTACGTACTGGCAACCACAGACTTGCACAGCAGATACTAAGTCTGAAGAGTCAGAACTATCCTCGTTCTTATTTCTGACTTGTCTGGTTTACAAGTAAGTTCCTAGTTGCTGGTGCTGCTGCTTTCCTGGAGCATCAGCAACACAAGATTTACTATATCAAGTTACTATATAATTTTATATTATCTTGCTGATCCTTTCTCCTCAAAGTTTAGTACTAATGGTCTAAAAACAAACAAAAAAACCCCCCACAAACCCCCAAACCCACAAAACAACCACTACCCCACAGCTTCCACCTCACTGACATAATTCATTTGATGATGTTGACTTTTTATTAGAACTTCATCAGTAGAGTGACAATGAATAGCTGTCATCATCTGGTGGCTTTCTGGCTGGGGCATATGAGTTTGTTCTTTAAGCCTAGTTCATGGGACTGCAGATTTATGGGAAGCTTTTGTGGTCTTATTAAAAAAGCAGTCATTTGGTGTGGCAGCATTATATAGGTCTCCATCCCCTTCATCAAGTGGTAGCTTGGTTGGTAAGTCACAAGCTAGCGAAAAGTCAGTGAAATTGTGAATTCCTCTCTCACGCTCTCCAGGTTCCCTTTTTCAGACAGAGCTCAGACCCAGCAGCAGAGAAGCCTTCGTTGCCTTCTCTGTCTCAGCAGAGGACCTCAGCAGAAGTAGTGTCTTTTATTAGACCAGCTCATGTAGCTGATGTGTCCAGAAGTCAAACCTTTAAGCTAAGCCTTTTCATCAAGTATCTCATAAAATGTCTCGGGTGAGAAAGATTCTGAGCATGAAAACTTGATCTTTATTTTTCTCCAGTGGGTGTGAGTCTAAGAAAAGCAATCACACCTTGCAAGTCCTCTTATCTTTATATCCTTAGGCTCACAGGAGTGCTGTTGTCCTAAAGAATATAGAAAAGAAAGGCATTTACTCTGCTGTTTCCCTTTTAATATTTTCTGTCGACACATCAAATACTTGAAGGTTCTGTTTTTGTAATCGGTTCAGAAGTAACTTCCAGTTGTAACTGGTGTGACATTAATTTCTGTGTCAAGCTTTGTCTTGACAGGCAGATAGAGAAGTGGAACAGGCCCACCTTTCATTTTCCTGCCACTAGGCTGTACTCTTTCACCAAACGGATGCTTAAAACTTCTGATTGGCATTTCTAGAAATAAGAAGGGAACTGGATTTATTGCCTAAATATGGAGGAAGTGGATGTGCTAAAAATACTTTGGATGGAAAAAAGGCTTAATGACAGAGAGGGGTTTTTTTTTTTCTTCATAGATGCATTGTAACAAGTAAATAGTGATTTTTCCAAGCTTAGAGAAATACCTTGTGTTCAGTGATTTATTCTGAAGGCATGGGAGAAGGCAACGGTGTTTCAGAAAAACTAGCTGCCTATAATTTGTTTAGGACTGGAAATGACATAAGTTCCAGAGGTGTGTCCATAAAATAAACCTGATGAAAATCACACCCAGGCTGATACTAGGAGCTTACTGGAACTCATGTAAGGTCATCCAAGAAGGTGGTTTTTTCATAATTAGCACCAGGGAATGGCTCAGCTTTGCAGGGGTCAGCTCTGTTTTGTGCTTACTTGCCTGTTCAGTTTGGAGGGCGGTGGTCAGAAGAAAGAAGTGTCTAGGACGGCACCAGAAAAGGTATCATGTAAAGTGACCTAGAAAGGGGGGAAATAAAAAAGGTGGGAAAAGAGCTTCAAGACATTTCAGTGTTCTGTAGAAAGCAGGTGAGCAGGTACTTCTGATCACAGTTTTTCATCAGACACCATGTTCCCATCAGCCTCCACTCAGTGATTCACCTTTCTAGCTGACAGAAAGAGGGGTGTACCAAAGCCTCCAGCTGCCCTGGGGCCTGACGGGTGTTCTGCAGTGTACACAGGGAAATGGTGGCTTTGTTTTGAAGAAATGAATGCTGGTTTCATGTACAAAGAGGAACCTAGCACATTGTGGAGGTCAGCATCACATACCTCTTCCTTCCCTTCTGTCCCGCTGATCTGACAGAGGGATGTAGTATGTTGCAAGATTTTTCCAGTGAACCTGGTGGTGATGGGGAAGCAAGGGAGTTGTAAGGCAGTCTCAGGAGGTTCAAAAACTGAGAAACTAGGACACAAGGCTGTCTTCTCTGATTCTGGGATGGCATACAAGCCTCAGACCAGAGCATCCAGTTCAGATCTTTACCTGACACACTAGGCTATTTTGGAGGGGTTAGCTCCATCCATCTCCTCATCTAGACAACTCTTGAATTGTTTGCACAGACAAGAAAACGAACCTGTGTTCTGCTATGGGAGGAACGACAGGGTGTTATTTTTAACCTCAGTTCTAATAATTTTGTTTCACCCTTTCTGTCT
The DNA here is from genome assembly GCA_033439905.1 of Ceryle rudis. NCBI lineage: Eukaryota > Metazoa > Chordata > Aves > Coraciiformes > Cerylidae > Ceryle > Ceryle rudis. The sequence goes on from JAAGNO010027949.1 coordinate 7,545, forward strand.
CTGAATCCTGCACTTCTGACGTCAGCAGCTTCTGTCACCGACATCTGTGGGAGTAGGAGCTGACTGTCAGTGAATAATTCTTCCCCTGTGTGTTGGTGATGACTTAATGATGTCAGATTTGCTCTGTAACCATGGCTTCTTCCCCCCTGCTATTAGAATTATCTTTATCATGTTTGCTTCTTGTTTTTTACAAAGATGCTGTTTGCTAAATACACTCGAATGTTCTTCTTAAATGAAATGTTAATTAATATGGTCGAGTCTTACTGAATATGTGAGTCCTCTATGTTGTATTTATCCTAATTTTATTCCTTTGTCTTCCTTTTTTCACTTTGCTCCTGATTGGCATGTTAGAGAATTAAGAGGTACTGTATGCATGTTTCAGCATGGAAATACGGCTTTTTGTTGTGCATCTGTAGAAGGGGATTAGCAAAGGAGAGGGTTATTCAAAGGGATGTTCTATATTAAATGCTTTCCTGAGTCACTCTTATGCTGTATCAGTTTCTGAACAAAACCTTACTGATCTTTATATCCCTCTGACTGTTATTCTTGGATTTCCTTCCTCACATCACAATATCCTGTTCTTTGTTAAATCCAGTATCTAAGAGATAGTCAAGTACTGTACTTTTACATTGCAGACTTGCATACAAAAACATTTTCTTTTTCTATTGTTTTGTTTTGGTTTTCCCTTAAGCAGGGAAATAGCTGCTTGTGAATGAGTCAGGGTCTAAGGGAAGCCCTGGTAATACGTTTCCACTTCCCCACATAACCTTTTTTTTGCCTTTGATGACCTTCCTAAGTGCATATTGGACTGAGCTCTGGCATTTCAGTAAGGGAAGATGAATTCAGAGCTGTTACATGCTGTACAGGAGATTATTATTAGAATGACACCGATCCCGAGCTATGTGTACAACTGAAAATCTACAACCATGCAAATGGTCAGTGCAAACCTAATACCCAAGTTTGGCATGTCCCTCTGTGCACATGACCCTCAGAGGTAGGCTCAGATACCCCTGGCTGGTGCTTCTCAGCCTTCATTCCAAATCAACCTGGGACTTTGGTAATTTTGTCAGGCAAAATGCATAAAGATGGCCCTAAACTTTCACAGGTATTCCAGCGACTGTAGTTACTCCTCAGCTACTTACATGAACAAACTTTGCATGATTTACAGAAGCCCAGTCCTGTCCTCATATTTTGCTAGTATACTTTGCTTTAATTTATGCGAATAAACTTGTTTAAAACACTCCTTCACCAGTAAGTGCTACTCAGCTGTAGCTTTACCATCAAATTCTTGCAATATAGAATAAGTCTACTTTAAATATAGTGCAGGATTCAGCACATTTTTGGTGACTGCACAGCATCCTCAGGTTGTGAGGACATCTCTGTGGGAAAGCACTGTTAAGTAGTGATTTTTCTGTTCTGAAATCCAGGCTTTGAATTCCCACCAGTGCCATAAACAAACAGGCTCACTGTTCTTGGTTAGACTGTTGCAGTGCCATCACTCAAGAAGTGGCCTCTTTTCAGTGACAAAAGTCAATCGGTTAGGCCTCTGATGCCTATAAATCTGCAGTGTGGTGGGGTTTTTGTTTGCTTGTGGGTTGGTTTTTTTTCTGGTTCTTTGGAACACAAATTCCCTTGCAAGTGTCATATGTGTTGGAAGTGATAAAAGTGCTCTGAGTAACCTGGAGAAAACAAAGCGGTCGTTCCCTTTGTGAGGTGGCACAAGTAAAAGCAATCTTGTGCTCTGTTGGCACGTTTCTAGTCTGAAGTCAGTTAAAGAAAATGATAAATGTTCATTAGAAAAGCACCTCCCTGCTGAAATGAGACAGTGCTCCTGCCTTGCTTAAACGTGAATAACTTGCCAAGTGTGCTCTGTCATTAGAGATGGTCACTGGTGCTGGCATGGCAGCCTCTGAAAGCTCTCAAGCTGTGGTGTCCCTGCTGTTTGTAAGATCTGTGTTCTTGTCAGCTGGGAATATGAAAGTTATTGGAGTCATGACCTGGTTTAAAAATAAGAAATCCTTTTTGGGTCATGTGGTTCACATGACATCTCAAAAGCATACGTGCTGTGAGACTTTGTGCAGGGAGACCCTTTAATAACAAACAGCATGGGAGCCTGAGCCTTGAAAATTTTCAGATGGAGCCATTTGACCACAGAGTGGCAATTTCCATAGTGTGGAAGCAAGTAAGAAGCAATATTACTACTTTTAGTCTGAATTCCTGTGGAAGTCAGGCTTATGTGGTTGCTAGCTGTCTGTCATTGCCCCCAATAACTTTTGATTCTGCTGTCCAACTTCAGCTAAACCTGACGGAGGAGTGGAGGTTTCAGGGATATTAACTTCCTCAAGTTTTGTGGAAACGAGTGTACAAATAGAGATGAAACTCCAAAAATATTTCACCTGAGGAGGAGGCTGCAGTGTGAGTTCTTACTTTTCCCCACGATCTCACGCTCCCCCTCCCCTCACTGCTGGGTTCAGGCATCACCCAGGACCCCACGTCCTGGGTGATACTTGAACTTGGTCCCGGCCTGCTTCTCCTTATTATCAAACAGGCAGTAGACATCAGATTCTGGTTTTGGTAAAATCCCTTCCTTCATTCTCTTCTTCTCTATGTTCAAATGCTTTAAGCTACCAGCATTTTTTATTGTTTCATTGATGTTGCTATAAAGACATTTTATACCACTTTCTCTGAGGCTGTTGCAGAGTAGTGCAGCGCCCTACTGCTTTGGGAAGTTCTCTGTCCAGTAAATGGTTGAGACAGTGCCTGAAAAAGGCTACCAAGTGTAACATGGGCTTCACCTTCTGCACCTACATTGGCTTTCGTGCATCTGAACAAACCTCAGAAGCACTTCTCCTCAGGCTTCCACAGCAGAGAATCATGAAGACTGACTGCCTGTGAAGTTGAAAGACTGAACAGTGCCAGTGGAAAAACTAGATAAGAGGGGAAAAACTAGATAAGAGGGGAAAATCATAAATCAAGAATTGGAAGGGGACTGGGCTTATTTAGCAGTCAGATCTGTCTTGTGACAGCTCATGCTATGTCTAGTGATCTTTAACCCTGTTCATCCAAGGAGCTGTGGTGTGCTAAGTACGTAACACTCGCTGTGAGGTGGATTACAGCAGTAGCTTAGCGCTGCAGCGCAGCGTCTGCCAAAGAGAAGCAGGAAAACACACTGTACCCATTTGAAACATAGGAAGTCTGAGGGAGGGCGGAGTGCAGTTCTCCCCACATGATTTTCACAGATGCTGAAGTGGCTGCCATGCTCCCAGTCCTAGATCCAGTAGTGCCAGCTGAGTGTGGCCGCCAGGCTCTTACAGCCTCCGCAGCTCTGTGATCGGCGTGGTGTGAGCGAGAGCTCTTCAATCTGCTTTGCTGCAAATCAGGTGGGTTAACTCAGCCCACCTTTTAAACTCTGTAAGCTCGCCCAGGTGACGGGGCCTGACAGGGGTTAGGATATGCTGCTGTGCACACACAGGGATTACAGCATGAATTTCCAACAAGGAGACAGTAAAGTCTCCAGAGCGACAGCTATCACTGTTACCCCAGCGTGAGTACTTCTGCATCAGTTATACAGGAGAGCCTTGTATCTGTTTGTGTCTGCTTAGAATGATGTGCCTGTGACATGTAAGGTGATTAATTATGCAAAATCTGCAGTAAACAGGAGCTAAAACTTTATGGACACTCTCTTCTTTTAGATCTGATTTATTTTGAGTTGATATAATTCCTTATCTGCATAAGGCCAATGGAAACAGGATCTCTGTAAAGCCCCAATCCTGTAAAATGTTAATTTTCTCCTCAGTTCCTACACAGAGAGCAGGAGACGCAGGAACTCGCGTTGTCATTCACTGTGTGCTGTGGGACCAAGTTGGTCTGCCTAAGGGTCTGCACCGTGAAGTGAACTAGTGCTAATGTTCATTCAGGTGATGCACCCATTTGTAAGGATTGAGCTGAACCATCACAAGGCATTCAAAACCTGGAGTTGTCCGTGCAAGGGGTTTGCACTGCCTTGAGGAAAAAGTCTTCTGTGTTCCATATCACAGATTTCTTCGTACTGCAGGTGTTAGAGGCAGGGAGAGCCTGGGTTCAGTAGCAAAGGAGGGATAGTCCAACAAACCATGAAGCCTAAGTGTACAGCAGGCCTGGAGACAATGTATTTAAAGCTAAGAGTCAAACTTTGGAGCTGTTTTGTTCAGTTGGTGCCACTGATCTCAGAAAGGAGGGATCACTTAGTCCCAGTTTAGGTTACAGAGGAAAGGACAACATGTTCCTAGAGTGCAGAGAGCTGGAGATCATTTGCTCTGCCTGTTCTGGAACTGGTGTCTCCTGATAGTTTGTCATCATTTACCTTCCCACATGCCTGAATACCCTGGGTGGACTTTAGCCAGAGGTCAGCCAGTGTTACCAAACCACTGACACGGAAAAGGCAAAGACTACCAAGTAGGGCTGTCCTCCAGGAGAAAGGATTGATTTCCCCAAGAGAATGTGTGGGTTTTTTTCTCCATTTGAGTGGAATGAAATACTCCTTCAAGCATTCAGCTTTCGTTCAAGTGAAATTCCTGTTGGCTGAAGTGGCATTAACTTGAATGACAACTGCAGTCTTTGTCCTTCATTTTCCTTTGAACTACAGTTACACTTGCCCGTTGCATGTGTCCTTATTAACCCAGACTGCAAAGGCTTCTTATTTTAGCTTCCAGATTAAGAGAGTGAACTCTTGAGCTGTGTTGTAAAGTGCCTGCCTGTACTTCCTTAAATTGATCAGGAGTTTAGGATACCTGAATCTGTTGAATATATACAAATAACAAGCAGTTTTCCTGTATATGCAGTGAGGGATATATATATGCCTATGGCAGCTATTCTCTGTTAGCTGATCTTTCATACTCTGTGCCAACAGTACTGCATACTCAAAAATGAATAAATAGCAAATCTTTGTAGCAGCAAAAGTACCTGTATTGAGAGGGGAATATTTCCAAACAGTCTCTGACACATGCAAATTGAGATGGTTGCAAAGCAAAATGTCCTAAAGTGGGAATTTTGTATCTGCACAGCTCTGGGCTCAGGCTCAAGTGGCCTAACCACCATGTCTGCCATTCCTGACCCAGTGATCTGTGCTTGGTCCCCATGGGGTTGCAGCAAGCGTTGGAAACGTTCAAGTGATTGATCTTCTGATGGGCACGGTTCCCACTGCAGCCGTGCTGAGCTACATCTGTCCTTCAATCCTAAAAGGAATAGAGGAGGAGGAAGAGAGGGCTGGGGGAGGTCAGTGAAGGGGAAATCTTTATAAGGGCCTGTGAGATTAGTTCCCAAAATGGGACCGTGTTGCCCTGGCAGTCTCCACATGATGCAGACAATGGGAGAGATGGTGTCTGAAGAGTCTTCAGGTAACAGTTAACTTTAAACAATTAACTTTATTTTTTTCATTACACTTCACCCTTATTTAAATATTCTGTTTATATAAAAAATGTGAGTGCAGGAAATTGTTTGTTTGTTTTATAGATGTGCCTCTCTGAGGTTTAGATTGTCAAAATAGAACACAGTGCTAACTTTGTGGATGTATCACAGTGACTTAGTACACTCGGTGGCCTCAGGATGCTAAAAGACTGTGTTTATGACAGGGCAGATGGAGCCAGTTCTGCATTAGATGTGCTTTAATCATTTAAAGAACCCATCATCCTTCAGAGGTAAAAAGATGAGCGAGCAGCTTAGCCCAGCTACTACTGTGACTAACCAGTTGGCACTCTGTTGTCAGTGCAGGGAGCTGTACTGCATCTCCAGCCTTCTGCAGCCTCAGACAGACATAACTGGGGGGGGGAGGGGGAAGTCTTCAAAACATTCGTAACAAACAGCTTTCCATATCAAGGGGTATCAAAGGAAAGGAATTCAAGCTGCTTTGAGGTGCACAGCATCAAACATCTCTGTCATAAACCTGATATTTTTGGTACGAGATTAGCTGTTCGATTGGTACGTCTTCGCAGGTTTCTGCGAAAGAGCTGGAGAAGCTCGTTTGGTCTCGTTTGTTACTTCCATTTTCTGGCCCTGGTATGAGGATTGCAGTGTTGTAGACATACTTAGATGATGCAGAACTCCCTAAAACCCACAGTTATATTTTCATCAAGAACAGCACCAAATGAAATGCCTTCCATTTGTTTGTTTGTTTGTTTTTCTTTGATGAGTACATTTTAACTTGGTTTAGCTGTGTTCCAAAATACTGAAGTTTTAACTACGCACTGCTACAGTTTTTAGTTTTCCTTTTGCAGTACGTGATTCTGAGATTCTGTGGACAACTGTTACTGAAGTATTGTTTGTAGGGTCTTTCTGTAAAATAGAAAGTCTGGCAAACCACACTTCACCCCATAGACAGAAATCTTGAATAAGGCTGTACTGGTGGTGAATGTTACTATAAATAATGTTACAGTAAATCTCTTTAACAGGTCAATGTCTGTGGGCATGTTAGAAATCTGGGGGATTGACTTAACCTCTTCCTTTTTAACTGTCTTCTGGATGTGTTTGCTTTATGCAGAATGCTTCTGAAACCTGCAGTGTGCTTGTCACCTGTCGTGGTGTTTGTTGTAGGCAGGAGTACTGTAATCAAAACCCTTTGCTATGTGCTTTTGCAATGTATCCAGTGAGGAAGGGGATTAAGTCAAACTCATGCAGTTAATTCTGGCAGGTCATGCCCTGTCTACCACAAAGAGACTTAAAAAGGAAGGGAAGCACACGCTGGTGGCATTCCTGCTTTCCTGAAGTGTTTTAGAAACCTGTCCCTCTTCACTGCTTGGCTGCCTGTAACTTCCTGCACCAAAACCATTTGTGGAAAGTTGCTGACAGTCCAGAAAGCAGAATGGGATTTTGAGTCCAGCTCTCCTATGACTGATGTTGCATTTTTAAGGATACTTATATCTTCTGAGGGCTCTTCTAAGAATCGTTAGTGTGAATAACACCATTCTCAATGGGACTGGTCCCTGAGGTCTCAGTTGCAGCACTCAGCATCTTCTACAGGACAGCTATCAGAGTCTTGAGTGCTCAAGTTTCTCACTATTGTGGATTAAGGATTAAAAATTGTTTCTCACTATTGGATTTAGCTATTGCTTTTTAAACCCTTAGACCCCTTAAATAACAGAGCCAAGCAGCCGGCTGAGCTTCCTCATAGCAAATGAGCACAAGTGAACGTGTGGGTGACCCTTGGCTACCAAACTAACTCCGTTACCTTGAGCTACCTGGAAAGGCAGGGCTGGTAATTCTGTAAAACCACAGCAGTTAAATCTCATAATGTCTGCCTCTCCAAGTCCTACACCAGGAAGCTGTGGGAGCTCACACCACAGTTGGGAGTTACAGAAACAGCTGTAGCCCTACAGAGTTACCAAGGCCAATGCAGACACGAAGGGTTGAGCGATTAGAACAGTTGAAATACTTTCTCGCCCACAAATGTGATCCCTCACTTAGAAATCAGGTACACTGCTGAGAAAGTTCAGAGAGAAACAAAAGCTTCTGTTCTCTCCTCCTTCAAGTGTAAAAGACAAATCCTTAGCCCTGCTCATTTCTAGGGTGAAAGAGCCAGGACATGATAAATGCAATCCAGAAGATAACAAATCAGCATGTGGTGGAAGCCTGTTGCCTTATTTCTCAGTGTAGACATCTGCTTCCCCAAAATCACTTCCCCAAAGCCCTGTCAAAAGGAAACTACAGTTTTACCTGTTACCTGCCATCAGAAGTATTTCACATGTGTTTTATACACAAAAAAGTGAGGAAAAAATCACGTTACATGGTTTGTTGTGTTTTTTTTTTTTTTTTTTGTAGATAAAGACAATTATGCAGTTAGTGTGTGGGGTGATTAGCAGCTTTTTATTAGCTTCTAAATTTTAGTAGTAGGCTTGCCAGTAAGATGAGGGGATGAAACTGCATTAAGACTACTTGATTAGCCACTTTTCTTATATAAGCGGGAGTTTTGATCTGTTTCCATTTCCAGCATCTAAGCTGCCAAGTATTTGAAATGCTATAGCTGAGGCATCTAGAAAATGTCATCGCCACTTGTTGACTTATGAGAGGCTTGTTACAGGCTTAGTAGCTCTGAAAAGCTGTAAGTTAGTGTGTCCAAGGAGGGGGAAAAATGCTACCCCACACGATGTTTCGGATCAGTGAGGGGATAATGATATCGATATTCACCAAGCAATTAATGTACCAGTCCCATTTTTATCAAACTTCTGCCCTGTGATGATCAGCTTGCATGTACAAGTCATCAGTCTGTGCGCTGGGGTCCCCAGACACTCCTGACTGAGAAGTGTCTCTTGCCGTGTGCTTGAGTGAAACCCTGACTTGCCGATGTGAGAGAAACCCAAGGCTGCATGTGCACAGATGGATGAAGATGGGATTATTCAAGGTCAGGTTATCCTGTCTGTGCTAATGCAGTAGGAGATTAATGAAGGAAGGATTTTGCTGTTAAAAATGACCAACTACACCTCTTCCATGTGAATAGACACCGCCTATAATGCAGTTGGAAAGGTAGCTGCGGTCCAGCAGGATGCTCCCGAGCTAACTTTAACCAGTCTGGATCAACTGATCATGTAAGGAAGATACAGGAGCATGGGCACCAACTGCTCACCTACAGCCCTTGGTGAACTTGTGCAGTCTGGGCTGAAATCACTGTTCTTCCATTTCTGCTGTTGCTACTCAACTGGTAGTACAGTTCACCCTTCTCACTGCAGTGTGGACACAGCCTCAGCAGCCCGAGTCAAGTCAGCACGCTCTTCTGTTTTGATTAGGATTACAGGAAGGCAGTGTGGCATCTGGGACCAGCCCCGAGTGTGCCCCTTGTAGGTGCTCCACTGCCAGTGATGGGAAATAACCTCTCCCCGGACCAGAGCAGCTGGCAGGTGTGAGGCTGATGTATTGGGTGGCTCTGGTTCAGATGGTTTGTCTCCACAAGGGTGGGATTGATTTCTAGTAGTGACATGGTACAAATGGAAGCGCTGTGTGAAATTACTGCTCTTTCATATCTACCAGAGTGAATTCCCTCCCTTTTTAGTTTGTATTTCAAGGTAAAATAGATGATTCTTTTGGGTTGATGGAAGAATCCAGATCAGTCTGTTGAAAGGTGGAATTAAGTGTTCCTTATGTAGCAGAATGGAGAAATAATTATCTTTAATTACTTTAGTTTTCCTTTGCTGGTTCTAAATCCCCCTGGGTGTCTCTTGAACAGGCCCAGAGTCCTTGGCTTCCCCACTATGGAGCAGTTGATGTCCATTTTACTGGCATGGCTGACTGTTTCCGGCAAACTGTGAAGAACAAAGGTGTGCTCGGACTTTGGAGTGGACTCACACCCAGCCTGCTCAAGGTGAGGTTCTCCTTTCATCTCAATCAAAGATTGTCCTGAAGTAATCGAGACACAATTTTTGATAGTTGGGGTTATAAAGCATATGACATGTACTTACTAGCAGCTTAGAGATGACGGAGCCTGTGACAGAACAGGTATCACTTCAGGCAGGTTATAAAGCAGCTTTGGAACTTGCTTTGGTCGTATTTCCCCAAATGAGAGCTTGGTTTCACTCCTTTCAAGTTCATCTGAATATCCTTAGAGAAGGGGATGCTGCTAACACACAGGGTAGGGTATGGATGGGGATTGCAAGTGATCCACTTAGGACAGCTGAATAAGTTCTGAGCTCTAGGAATTTGACATGTTGTACCAAGCTGTAAAGAACATTGTGCTTGTATAAGCCACTTCCCCAGAAGTCAAAAGTAGTGCTCTCCACCAGCTGTTTACTGCGTATGTATCAGTTACTGCAGCCCTTGCTGAGTTGAAAGCATCAAATAAAGCATGGTAGCTTAAACGGAAGGTAATTTAGTTACCGTAAATACATTTTGTAGTGCTGCAGTGAGGATCACCTGCACGGAGTACTACAGGCCAACTAATGAGTGGTAATTGCGTGACAACATGATTGATAGTGATGGCCTGTCTGTGCCTGGCCCTGCCTTGGCTGGTATAAAGCCACATGGCACCACCAGAGCTGCTGATTCTGCACAGGGTGAAAGAAGAAAATTGTTCAGTCACTCTATGTAGAATAAATCCCATATTTCCTACCAGATTTGCTGAGGTTACTTAGGATTTGGTTAGGTATTTGACAAGCTGTGATAATCTATAGGCTGGCACAGACCTTGTTACTCACAGCGTTGTTATAATTACTTAGGTACCAGTAATAAACTCCTACTTTCAGCATGCTGCAGGTGCCAGCCTAGTTTGAGGTGAGACTGATTTTATATAAATGAGCACAGCTCTATCAGCAGATCAGGTCAGATTTGAAGTTCTAGAAGTTTCCTTTTTAAAAATATCTAAACTAAGAATGCTACTAGTGAGCCTAATATTGCTTTATCTTACCTAGTTTTTTTATTATTATTATTTTATCAGATTGTCCCATACTTCGGTGTTATGTTTAGCACCTTTGAATTCTGCAAGTGGGTCTGTCTGTACAGAAATGGTTATATTGAATCTCCTTTAAATTACAAGCTAACTCCTGGTGTGGACCAGAGTTTACAGCCACAAGAACTGAGGGAATTAAAGCTCCTACGAAGGGAAAATTTTGAGCCGAGGAAATCAGCTCTTGAAAACTGACATCAGTGTTCATTGTAGATACACACACCACCTTTCCTAAGGAACTCTGCAAGAAAGACAGGCTGAACTACAGGTACCAGAGTGTCAGCGGATTGCATAGTTTCAATACCGAGACACCAGTGTCAGGAATTAATAAGTCTTGTATCTTACTGGCTGAATGGATATAAACCATGTGAATAGCAACCATACACTGAAGAGGAGAGATGCAACTAGTTCTACTGTGCTATGGCACTTGAAATTACATTATTCTGGGTGCTTTTCAATACTACATAGCTATTTTGAGATAAAAGCACTTGCAGAAAGGCAAGAGAACTGAGATGACAGTATAAATTGTATCTTCAAAAATATTAACAAAATTAAAATGGATTTTTTTGGTTGGCAATTTGAGATACCGAGTCAGCAAAACCTGCTAAACAGACTAGAATATGTACAACATGCAAGAATTTCTACAGAAATCTCTGGGTTTAGTGATATCGTATGGACGTGGCATTCTGCGGATGCAAGAATTGGTTGCAGTTCAGTCACACTCCAGAAACCACTCTTCAGTTTTTTGAGACTTGAGAATACTAGTTTTGTGTGAAACTTCGACGTAAAGATGAAAATAATGCTGCTGCAACTGTGCTTTTGCTAAGAGAGAACAGTAACGTGCAAAACAAACTGCAATACACTGGAATGACAATCGTGCAAACTTAAGTGCATACTCAAACATCTCCTCCTTCTCCTGTGTTGTTACTATGTGTACATAAGTTATTTCAGGCTTTGAAAAGGTTCTATAACTGAAAAATTTCCTGAAAAAAACAGTACTTAAATGTGTTAGGTATTTTGGAGCTACAAGCCTTGTCATGTTGTTCAGGTATTCTTAAAGTTCTATTTTTATATTAAACTACTTTTTAGTCCCTGAGCGCAGACCCAGGTCTACTGTGCTGCTCAGAACTTGCCAGCAGAATCGCACTGTGCATGCAGATTGTGATTTTTTTCCACTTCCGCTGCTGTGATCCAGGAGCCACTGATAGTTTCTGTAGGTAGGAACTTCTCTACAACACCATGAGGCTAGTGCCAGTGCCAGTGCAATTGATAGGTCTCTGACCAGTCTAGGGAGCTTTTGGACAAAAAAGGTCATCTTGGTATTACACCTGAGGACCTGGGATATTACTCTGGTTCTTTTGTAGAAAGTACAGCTGTGGAACAGCCCCATCCTAGTGCCTTCTGATAGAAAACCTTAAGCTGGTGTCCATGCACGTGAATTGCAGCAGCTCGGTAAGGTGTGTGCACACCAGCCATGCTCCTGCCCTGGCCGTAGCAGCCTGGGCTCAGCACGGGATTTGCCTCGAGGTTTACAGAGCTTTTTGTGCTTGTTTTTGTACCACTGTTTATGTACCTGCTGGGTGGAAATAAGTAAATATCAGAAACTGGTTGGTTAGGCCAGATCCCAGCAGGATGAGGTAACAGCAGATCGATGCAGGAACAGGCTGTGACTATGGAGAGAGATTTGCAGAGAGATCTGAGATAATTGTAAGGCTTGCCTCGCACCCAGAACTCAACATTGACATAGCCTACAGCTGAGGTCTTGCAGTTTCCCTCTTGCTCCAGTCTGCTGCAGTGGTGCTTCATACTGGTTTTCTTCTTAGAGAAGAAAGGCAAGCATTGATAACAAAAAATTAAGATGGTAGAGGTCAGATCTGGTGGCTCATGGATCACACTGAGGCTGTAAGTGCTTTTGGCTCTCCAATCAACCTGCCTAGTGAACATGTTTCTCTGTGCCTCGGTTTCCCTGTCTCCACAGTGTGTGTAACAACACTGCGGTTTATTTGGGATGTATGAACAGGGAGATGTAATGTGAGAGCGTTGGAGAGGAATGGATGTCTAAAGAGTGCCCTTACCTTGCCCATGTACCTTTTGTACTAATGTTGTATTTCTGATAGATTTTTAAAGATTGAGTGACGGGTGCATATGAATGTCTGATCAGCTCTTCAACACTGGTAAGAGTCAAGTGAGTCAAAGTGTTACCTCTAACTCGTTTCTGATATGCTAATAACACCTTTGTATTGTAATGTACTCCTACGATCGACCTATAAATCATGGACTAACCTTTTATCAGCCAAGCCTCTACTTTGCGTAATCACAGCTGCGCATGAGATCCCCCAAAAGGCAGCACTACAATATTTAAGACTGCACTGAAACAAAGTCCTTCAGCAGTGATCACTGATGTGTAGAGCGGTGTGTGATTGTGAAGAGCCCGTTAATAGCAAGGCTGAAGCACAGAGGTAATGCTCAGGTGGGTGAGCTGTAGCTCAAGTGACGTTTGGATACAGCCGCGTAATGGTGTGTGTATCTGTCTGTCTGATCCTCTCCTCACAGCCGTGTGACTGATGTAAGGAATCCATATGATACTTGGAGCTCTGTGACTCCCAGAGCATCGTGTATGCAGGGGGATAGTAATGGAGAGGTCTCTCGAGCAGGGGTCTCAGCTGAGGTTCAGTGAGGTTACAGGTTGGACCAGATGACCCGTGAAGTCGCTCCCAACCTGGTGTTCTGCGAGTCCATGAGGCTGGGTCCTGGCCCTGTCTGAAGGGTAAACAGGCTTAGAGCCTCCCCTGTTCCTGCCTGATCCTCGGCCGCTGGCTGCGCGGCTGCCTTCTGCCTTGCCTTCCTGAGGGCAGCCGGATGGCGCGGCGGGCCTGGGGGCACGAAAGGCCCCGTCACCGCCACGGGGACAGCCCGGTGTGTGCTGGGGGGACGGGCTACGTGTGGCCGGGCCGAGCGGCGCG